>CAUYLG010062303.1:0-15054 GCA_963573385.1 Cacajao melanocephalus
ACAAACCACTGCTCAAGGAAATAAGAGAGGACACAAACAGATGGAAAAACATTCCATGCTCACGGTTAGGAAGAATCAATATTGTGAAAATGGCCATACTGCCCGAAATAATGTATAGATTCAATGCTATGCTCATCAAGCTACCACTGACCTTCACAAAATTGGAAAAAAACCACCTTAAATTTCAAATGGAATCAAAACAGAGCCCATATAGCCAAGACAATCCTAAGCAAAAAGAAACAACAACAACAAAAACAACGCTGGAGGCATCATACTATCTGACTTCAAACTACTACAAGACGAGTTCACAGCCAAATTCTATCAGAGGTACAAAGAGGAGCTGGTACCATTCCTTCTGAAACTATTCTAAACAATAGAAAAAGAGAGAATCCTCCCTAACTCACCTCTACAGAGATATAGACCAATGGAACAGAGCAGAGGCCTCAGAAATAATGCCAACCATCTGATCTTTGACAAACCTGACAAAAACAAGCCATGGGGAAAGGATTCCCTATTTAATAAATGATGTTGGGAAAACTGGCTAGCTATAGGCAGAAAGCTGAAACTGGATCCCTTCCTTACACCTTATACAAAAATTAACTCCAGGTGGATTAAAGATTTAAACATAATAGCTAACACCATAAAAATCCTAGAAGAAAACTAGGCAATACCATTCAGGACATATGCATGGGCAAGTACTTTATGACTAAAACACCAAAAGCACTGGAAACAAAAGCCAAAATTGACAAATGGGATCCAAGTATAGTAAAGAGCTTCTGCGCAGCAAAAGAAACTATCATTAGAGTGAACCAGCAACCAACAGAATGGGAAAATATTTTTGCAATCTATCCAGCTAACAAAGGGCTAATATCCAGACTACAAATAACTTAAATGTACAAGAAAAAAACAACCTTATCAAAAAGTGGGCAAAGAATTTGAACAGACACTTCTCCAAAAAAGACATTTATGCAGCCAACAAACATATGAAAAAAAGCTCATCGTCATTGGTCATTAGAGAAATGCAAATCAAAACCACAGTGAGATACCATCTCATACCAGTTAGAATGGCAATCATTAAAAAATCAGGAGACAGCAGATGCCGGAGAGGATGTGGAGAAACAGGAACGCTTTTACACTGTTTTTGGGAGTGTAAATTATTTCAACCATTGTGGAAGACAGTGTAGCAATTCCTCAAGGATCTAGAAATAGAAATACCATTTGACCCAGCAATCCCATTACTGGGTATATATCCAAAGGGTTATAAATTATTCTATTATAAAGACAAATGCCCACATATGTTTATTGTGACACTGTTCACAATAGCAAAGACTTGGAACCAACCCAAATACTCACCAATAATAGACTGGATAAAGAAAATGTGGCATATATACACCTTAGAATACTATGCAGTCATAAAAAAGGATGAGTTCATGTCCAAAGGATGAGTTCTTTGCAGGGACATGAAGCTGGTAATCATCACTCTCAGCAAATTGACACAAGAACAGACAACCAAACACCACATGTTCTCACTCATAAGTGGGTGTTGAGCAATGAGAACACATGGACACAGGGAGGGGAACATGACACAGTGGGGCCTATTGGGGGTGGGGCACTAGGGGATGGATAGTATAAGGAGAAATACCTAATGTATATGACGAGGTGATGGATACAGCAAACTACCATTGCACAATATATACCTATGTAACAAACCTGCATATTCTGCACATGTACCCCAGAACTTAAAGTATAATAATATTAAAAATGCAAGTAAACAAAAATGTACAATTTAGAAAATTCAAAGTCCTTCATAATCCTGTCATAGGTTTTAAATCCTTTGTAGCATACTCTTTCAGACTTTTCTATGCTTCTGATAATTTCAATATATATTAAAAACTAAAAAAAAAAAAAAAAAAGAATAACATAGGTAAAGGCATTCAGACCTAAAGGTATGATTCTTATATGGTGGGTGTGTAAGGTATACAAAAGTCAGTTAATTTGGGTACAATGTTAGGGATAATTACTGGCAGATTATGAGCACCCATGTATAACATGCTAATAAATTTCAATAATATCCTATCAGTGGGAGCCAACTGAAAGAATGGAATGCTAATAAAAAATAATGAAGGTAAAATTAGAAAGTACTGAATTGAGAAAACAATAGGTAAGTTGAAGAGCTGATTCATCAAAATGACCAGAAAGCTAAGTACAGATTTTTCAAAATACATTTCATAGAATATTAGTCCTATGAGATATTAAAAGATGCTGCTGATTGAAATAAGATTGGAAAATGCTGAATATTATTTCATCTCTTTTGAGGGTTTCACAATGCATTTGAGCATGTTAAAGTCTCTGAATAATAGTGCAGTAAAAAGAAAACCAAAACAAAACAAAACAAAAAAACACCTGTTTAACTTTGTTTAATCAACATCCCAAATAAAATCCATACAATACTCCTTCTTACATATATAATATCTAGTAATAATTTTTAAAACTAGTATTATGTCAGCCAGGTGCAGTGGCTCATGCTGGTAATTCCAGGACTTTGGGAAGCTATGGCGGGGGGCAGATCACCTGAGGTCGGAGTTCGAGACCAGCCTGGCGAACATGATGATACCCCATCTCTACTAAAAATACAAAAATTAACTGGGCGTGGTGGCAAGCGCCTCTAATCCCAGCTACCTGGGAGGCTGAGGCAGGAGAATTGCTTGAACCAGGGAGGTGGAGGTTGCAGTGAGCAGAGATCGTGCCACTGCACTCCAGCCTAGGTGACAGAGCAAACCCCCCCCCAAAAAAAACAAAAACCAAAAACTAGTATTATGTCTAGCACATCACTCATAAGAAAGAAAATGTAGCAAAAACAGAAATGAAAAGAGGCACTTAATAACTGATAGTTTATTACAAAATTTAAAGAATGACAATATGAAACTTTTCAGCACAGAAATGTCAATTTCATAAAGTTCAATTTAATACATTTAAAAGCCTCTATAAAATGGGTAAATTTATAAAATAAATTTAATTTATATATATGTAAATATAATTTATGAAAATAGACTCACAACAAAGTATAAAACGAAATGCAGCAAAACCCAATAAAACCACTGTTTTTCCACATTTCTTAAAAGATTACCAGAACACACAACTTAAAAAGCTCCTTTATACCTTAAAGTGCAAATAATTTCCAAACTATATAAAGTACACAAGCACAAAAACTGAAGGAAAAAAAGAATGTAAAAGAAAACCATAGAATAAAAAGAAAAAATCACAAACCAATATTTAGTAAATAATCATGCAATAATAAAATATCAAACCTTTTTTTTTCTGAGACAGGGTCCTACTCTGTTGCCCACGCTGGAGTGTAGCAGCATAATTACAGCTCACTGCAGCCTCTACTTCTTGAACTAAAGTGATCCTCCCATTTCAGCCTGGGACTACAGGTGCACGCCATCATGCCCAGCTAATTTTTGTATTTTTTTGTAGAGATGGGGTTTTGCCATACTGTCTAGAACTTTAACTCCTGGGTTCAAGCAATCTGCCCGCGTTGGCCTCCCACAGTGAGTGCTAGGATTACAGGGCTGAACCACTGAGACACCCGGCCAGCAAACAAGATTTTTAAAAAATTAATTTATAAATTTAAAAATCTACACTAAACAACTAGTTAAGTCATCATATATGCAGAAATGCAAGGATTGGTAATTTAGATTCTTCTCATCAAATAACAAAATAATGCATTTGAAAAACTGTACACATTTCTGTTTAAGAGAAAAAAGTTATCAATTAAGCTTAGATAAATATTAACACAATAAATATTATTTCACAGCAATTGAAAATTTGAGGGCTCATATTTCACATTAGCAACAAAAACATCAACTAGGTAATTAATCAGAAACAGAAACAAAATGTTTCTGGGTATGAGAAAATATTTTTCAAAATTACAAAAATAAAAAAAGAAATAGAAACATGACTTGACGTCCTACTGATAAAAAACTAAAAGAACCCAAACAAAAAACAAAACAAAACAAAAAAAAGAGATCCAAACAATTTGGAAAAACACACTAACAGAAATAATGCCTTTGATGGGCTCATTAGTAGACTAGACATAGCTGAGGAAATAATCTGAGCTTGAAGATATATCAATAGAAACTTCCAAAACTGAAAAGCAAAGAGAACAAAGACTGAAAAAATAACAAGAAAAGCTAAAACAGAACTGAATATCTAAGAGCTGTAAGACAACCACAAAAGGTGTAACATATGCATAATTGGAATACCAGAAAGAGAAGAGAGAAACAGAAGAAATATTTAAGGCAATAATGACTGAGAATTTCCCCTACATTGTCAGACAGTAACCATAGATGGAGGAAGCTAAGAGAACGCCAAGCATAATAAATACCAAAAACCAAACAAACACAAATGATACCTAGGCATATCATACTAAAACTGCAAAAAATAAAAGATGAAGAAAATATTTTGAAAGAAGCCAAAGTTGTGGGGTAGGGGTCAGGGGGCGGGCAGAGAAGGGAATCACCTTGCCTGTAAGAGAAGCAAAGATGAAAATTACATCTTCAGAAACCATGCAACCAAGAAGAAAGTAGAGTGAAATATTTAAATAGTTGAGGAGGAAAACCAACAACCGAGAATTCTGTATCCCAAGAAGTTATCCTTCCAATGTAAAGGAGAAAGACTTTCTCATATAAACAAAAATTGTGGGGAACTGCCTTGCAAAAACTGAGTAGACCTGCCTTGCAAGAAATTTTGAAAGGTCTTCAGAAAAAGAATAAAGGTCAGAAACTTGGATCTGCATAAAAAAAGGAAGAGCATCAAAGAAGGAATAAGTGAAAGTCAAACAAAACTTATTTTTCTTATTCTTAATGCAAAATAATAATAGCAACAATGTATTCAACTGTGTTATGCTCATCTGTGTCTGTGCATAGTCAGCCCTCTGTAATCTGGACTCTGCATCTGAGGATTCAACCAATTTCATGTCAAAAACATTTGAAAACAAACAATACAAAATATACAAATAAAAACCATACAGTATAACTATTTACATAGCATTTACATTGTATTAGATATTATAAGCAGTCTAAGATTATTAAAGTATAAAGGAGGATGTTTGTAGGTTATATGCAAATACTGACAAAGTGACTGTCTCTTAACAACAGCAAAAATGAGCAATAATGGGTTAGAATTTAGTTAAATGAGATTTTCAGTATGTTGGGAGAAAACAGCTATAAATCCAGTGAAGACCAACTTTCAATTGGGAGCAACTAGAACTCTCATATATTGTTGATGGAAATATAAAGCCATAATCTCTACATTTATTTTAATTTTAGTTACACAGCTAAGTGAATTCAATGTTCACTTCCAGTGAACTTTAGAAAACAGTTTGGCAGTTTCTTATAAAGATACACATAGGATCACCATATAACCCAGCAATTACATTCCTAGGTTATCAGAAGAGAAATAAAAACATGTCTACACAGAGGCTTATACATGAATGGTCAGAGCAGCTTAATTCATAATAGCCAAAAACTGGAAACAACCCAAATATCTATCTACCAGTGAATGGATAAATTGGCATATATTCATAAAATGAACTACTACTATAATGAACTATAAAATGGTACAATTACTGTTACATGTAGCAACACGGATGAATCACAAAAGCATTCTGCTCAGTGAAAGAAGCCAGGCCCAAAAGAGTACAAATTGTGTAATTCCATTTATACAGTTCTCGAACAGGTAAAATTAATCTACAGTGATTAAAATTCAGCTTATTGATTGCCTGAGGTGCTAACTACTAAAGGAGATGAAGGAAGTTTTGGGGGCAATGAAATTGTGCTATATTTTCACTGCAGTAATGGTTACACAGGTATACACATTTGTCAAAATGCACCAAAATGTGTATTTTAAATGTGTGCATTTTATTGTATGTAAGTTATAACTCAATTAAATTGACTTTTAAATCATTTTTTAAGATTGAAGGGAAAATTTAAAATTTGATACTAATAAAACTGAGATTTGCTTCTAGCAGATCCTCACTGAGGTAATTTCTAAATTATTATTTTTAAAATTTGTATAAATTTAAGGGATACAAGTGCAATTTTGATACATGGATATATTGAATAGTGGTGAAGTCTGGGCTTTTAGAGTATCCATCACCCAAACAATATACATTGTACCCATTAAGTAATTTCTCATTATCCACCCCTGCCCACCTCCTGCCTCACCATTCCAAGTCTCCAACGTCTATCAATTCATACTCTGACCATGTATACATATTATTTAGTTCCCACTTATAAGTGAAAATATGTGGTCGTTGTCTGTTTCTGAATTATTTTACTTAACATAATGGCCTCCAGTTCCATCCATGTTGCTGCAAAAGACATGATTTTATTTTTTATGGCTAAATAGTATTCCACTGTGGATATATACCACATTTTCTTTATCCAATCATCCATTGATAGAGGTTGATTCCATATCTTTGCTATTATAAATAGTGCTGCAATAAACATACAAATACAACTATCTTTATTTTTTTTTTTTGAGACAGAGGCTTACTCTGTTGCCCAGGCTGGAGTGCAGTGGCACAATCTCTGCTCACTGCAACCTCTGCCCCCTGGGTTCAAGTGACGCTCCTGCCTCAGCCTCCCAAGTAGCTGGGATTACAGGCACCTGTCACCACACCTGCCACCGCACCCAGCTAATTTTTTTTTTTTTAGTAGAGACAGGTTTCACCATCTTGGACAGGCTGGTCTTGAACTTCTGACCTCATGATCCACCCGCCTCAGCCTCCCAAAGTGCTGGGATTACAGGCGTGAGCCACTGCCCCCAGCCACAAATATCTTTTTAATATAATGATTTATTTTCATTCACGCAGATACTCATTTGTAAGACTGTTGTATTCTTCAGATAAAAAGGAAGTGATCCAAAATGGAATGTCTGAGCCTTAGGAAAGAAAGAAGAGCACAGAAAATAACAAAGATATAAGTAAATCCAAACAGATTGTTAACTTTTTTTTTTTGAGATGGGGTCTCGCTCTGTTGCCTAGGCTGGAGTGCAGTGGTATGATCCTGGCTCACAACCTCCGCCTCCTGGGTTCAAGCGATTCTTATGCCCAGCCTCCCAAGTAGCTGGGATTATATGTGTATGCCACAATGCCTGGCTAATTTTTGTATTTTTAGTAGAGATGGGGTTTTGCCATGTTGGCCAGGCTGGTCTGGAACTCCTGACCTCAGGTGATCTGCCTGCCTTGGCCTCTCAAAGTGCTAGGATTACAGGTATGAGCCACCGTGCCTGGCCAGATGTTAACTTTATAAAATATTATTAAGACTTTGTGGAATTAAAAACACAAAATTGAAATGAAAAAGACAAAACAAAACAAAAAACTAAAAGAAATTTAAAAAATAAAAAATAAAAAAACAAAAAATACAACCCCCCCCCCCATACACACACAAAACTGAAATATATGACAGCTTGGAATTGAAGTGTTCAAAGGTTCTTTTGTTGTTTAAGAGTAAGCTAAAGATGATTACTTACTTTGGCTTTGTGGCACTAAATTTATAGTGCAGTTGTTACTCACTATACACAGCTGGGATTGGTTCCAGGAGCCCTCCACCCCTGTGTATATCCAAATTTGTGCATATTCAAGTCCCAAAGTAACCCCATAGAGCTCATATACACAAAAAGTTGGCCCTCCTCATACAGTTTTCACATCTAATGAATACCGTATTTCCCATCAGCTTTGGTTGGAAAAACATCCACATATAAGTGGACCTGTGCAGTTCAAATCCACGTTGTTTAAGGGTCAAGGATACATGTTAAAATTTCTAGGATAACTACTAAAAGGTAGAAATAGAGCATATAACTTCCAATGCTAGTAGAGAAACACACAGAAATGAGAAAAAAATAACCAATCCGCTGGACATGATGACTCATGCCTGTAATCCTAGCACTTTAGGAAGCCAAGGGAGGGGGGTTGCTTGAGGCCAGAAATTCAAGACCAGTCTGGGCAGCATAGCAAGACCCTGTCTCTACAAAAAGAAAGAAAAGAAAAATTGCCTGGTGGCATGGACCTGTAGTCTCAGCTGCTCAAGAGGCTGGGGTGAGAGGATGCTTGAGCTCAGGATGTTGAGGTTACAGTGAGCTATAATCATACCATGACCCTGAAGCCAGGACAACAGAGCAAGACACTCTCAAATAAGTAAATAAATAACCAATCAACACAAAAAGAGGTAAGAAGGGAGAAAAAAAAGCAACACAGAAAAGGTGGGACAAATAGAAACCACAAAGCAAGAGAGGTAAATATAATGAATAAATGAACTAGAAGTAGTTGCTTTGGGTAAATCAGGATGGGTTACTGGCTCCTTCTCTCAAAATCAGTCTGGAAAAGTTATAGAAACAAAAGAGAAACATGAATTCCAGAAACCTAACAATATACTAGCATGTTATGGATCTCAATGACTGAAGCCAACAGGGCAAAGTGCAGCTTCAGGCAGCAGTGAGAAGACAGGTTTGATAGAAACATCTTAATTTAAGTCTTATTCTTGCCTCCCTACCCCTTACTATGGAACAATCTTTTCTTGTCCCTTCATTCCAGATATCAGCTGCTGTCCATAAGATAAATATCACGGCAATGGAGAAGTCTTGTGAGCTGACCACCTACCCTCAGGCATTCAACTTTCCATCTCTTCCTCTCCAAACTGTAAGAAGACAGTCTCCCTTCAATGCTGCCAAGGCTAGGCTATCAGTTTCTGGTCGTTTAGCTCTCAAAAAACCTTAACTAATATACATTTGCATATCTTTACTGTTTCTGGAATTTCTTAACATCTCCATTAGAGTACTTACAGAAAGAAAAAAAAAAAAACTTTAGAAAATCTCCAACCTTCAAAGAATTAGGGAAGTAGGATGTTGAAAATGAATGCAAAAAGTCTATTAATTTATTTTAAAAATACATTTAGCTTATGCACTTTCTGCTCCCCACAACTAATTGCAGATAATCAAGCTAAGGCTCTTTTAAAATATTGTTCTACATGAAAGCTGTTTTTAATTTTTGAAGTTAAAGATCAGTAGCACAAATGCCCCTTTACCTTAAGAGATGAGCTAACAATAATGGTGGTTGTCCATTTTATTTTTTCTTTTCCACTTTCAGCCATCTGTCTGTCTGTGGATCAACCTAGCTTCTAATGGTATAACAATCTGAGAAAAACAAGAACAAAAAGAATACAAAGAAATGTCTGATCAATGAGTAAATTAAAGATGGAAATAAAACCAGGGTATTGGAGACATTTTAAAGAATATCTGAACATCAAAATTTGACAACAGAAAAAGTATCTGTCTTGCTATACATTTAGCTTATTCAATACTATGCTTCCTATTAACAAGTGTTAAAAGCAATGATTCCCATTTCAGCATACAAACTTTAAAGAAAGAGGACTTGCATCAAGAACATGCAAGATCTGAGGTTTTTATCCTACCTGCAGGCTAAAAAGTTAAACTGCCAGAGTTTCACATATACAGACAAAAGACATAGACTCATAGACAAAGGACAGTTTTTTACTCAGAGCAATAGCAGTATAGCCACAGTATCATCATTTTCTTGCACCAGTTCCTCAAGCCCAATTCCCACAGGGTGATGGGACAAAGGCCAGGTGACATCTGCACACACAGTGGGTTGCATTATAGGAATGAAGCCCAGAGCTTTGGAAACTTCAATCTTTTGTAAGCAAACCTGCCTTCTACTATGGAGGGAAATACTTTATCTCACATAAGTAATATGTGAGGTGAGACCTGAATATTTGCATCTTTTTAAGACAGGGTCTCACTCTTTCACCCACAGGCTGGAGTACTGTGGTGAGATCCTAGCCTTAAACTCCTAGGCTCAAGCAATCCTCCTGCCTCAGCTTCTCAAGTAGCTAGGACTCAGGTACACACCACCATGCCCGGCTATTTTTTTTTTTACTTGTTGTGGAGATGGGGGTCTCCCTAAGTTGGCGAAGCCAGTCTTGAACTCCTGGCTTCAAGCAACCCTCTCACCTCAACCTTCCAAAGTGTTAGGACTACAAGTGTGAGCCACTGCACTTGGCCAATGTATGCAAGTTCTAAGAAGTACACAGGTGATGCTGATCTCGGGACCACATTTAAGAACCACTGCACTAAGAGAAGGAAGAATATTCTGGAGAACAACAACGTACCATACAATGGCAACCAGGTATATAGTAAAAATAAAATTGCATTTAAGTTCAGTGTGCTAAACATATATAGTATACGTATTTGAGGTGAGACAAAAGAAAATTACAGTAAACTTAGTAGCATAAAATGGAATCTCACTGTGCTCTAAATTTGCTACTTTTCTAATTTCATTGAGACTGAAAACCCTAAAGCCATGTTTCCACTTACGTCTTTTGCCAATTTTCCTATTAGTTTTTTCTTTTTCTTATTCATTTGTAGGATTTCTTTATATATTACAGATATCAGTCCTTTGTCGGCTATGTGTACTTTCTCCCTGTTTGTGACTTGTCTTTTTTTCCTCCTTCTTTAGGGTAATTCTTGATACACAAAAATTATTATTTCCAATGTAGTCCAACTAATCAATCTTTTCATTTATGGTTAGTGGTTTTTTTTTTTTCTTATTTAAGAAATCTTCCTGGGCAGCCATCTTGCTGTTGCTGCGGGCTGCAGTTGGAGGACTTTCCCTGCTTCAGATTAACCAACAGCACAAATCAAGAAAAGTTAGCCAAACTTCCTGATCAGGTCCAGACGGGGGGCAAGGGTACAGGTCACAGAAAGAAGATGGTACATAGAACAGCTACAGCTGATGACACAAAGCTGGAGAAGAGCTACAAGCTGTACAATAGCCAGGTCATCACCATTGGCAACGAGTGGTTCCGGTGTCCAGAGGTGCTGTTCTAGCCTTCCTTCCTGGGCATGGAATCTTGTGGCATCCACAAGACCACCTTCAACTCCATCATGAAGTCTGACGTGGACATCTGCAAAGACCTGTATTCCAACACAGTGCTGTCCAGTGGCACCACCATGTACCCAGGCATCGCCAACAGGATATAGAAGGAGATCACCACCCTGGTACATAGCACTATAAAGATCAAGATCATTGCACCTTCAGAGCAAAAGTACTTGGTATGGCAGCTCCATCCTGTCACTGTCCACCTCCCAGCAGATGTGGATTAGCAAGCAGGAGTACGACGAGTCAGGCCCTCCATCATTCATGACCAATGCTTCTAAATGGACTGCGAGCAGATGCATAGCATTTGCTGCATGGGTTAATTCAGAAGTGTAAATTTGCCCCTGGCAAATGCATACAGCTCATGCTGGCCTCACAAAACTGGAATAAGCCTTCAAAAAGAAATTGTCCTTGAAGCTTCTAACTGATATCAGCACTGGATGATAAAACTTGTTGTTGATTTTGACCTTGTATTCAAGTTAACTGTTCCCCTTGGTATTTGTTTAATACCCTGTACATATATTTGATTTCAACCCTTAGTATATGTGGCTTGGTCACTTTGTAGCTGAGGTAAGAATGTGCTTGTGGAAGACAAGTCTGTGGCTTGGTGAGTCTGTGTGGCCAGCAGTCTCTGATTGGTGCAAGGTATTAATGCGTCAAGGCTGAGTGTTCTGGGATTTCTCTAGAGGCTGGTAAGGGCTCCTGAACCAGTTGTTTCTGTCCTTTCAATCAGGACTTCTGGAGAGTCACAACTGTATCTAGAAAAACTGTCTGCCAGAAGCAATGCTAAATCCCCTATGGAGGAAAATATCATCCAGAGCCTCAGATTACAAATTAGTGTTATAATTTTGCAATCATAACATGCAGCACACAATAAAAAAAAAATACTTAGGCATACAAAGAGTTAAGAACAGACTGAAAACCAAGGGAAAAGGCTGACTGTAAAGAAGAGACCAATGGGGGACTGAAATATTGGCATTGTCATACCCAGACTATAACTGATTAATTTGTTCAAAGCAGTATATGACAATTGGAGAATTTTGGCAGAAAATTTGAAACCGTAAAAGTAAATAAAATGGAAATTCTAGAAATGAAAAAATTTCAAAATTGGAAACAACTCAATGGAGAGGTTAAAGAGCAGATCAAACACAAGTGTGGAATGTAGGTCAGAGGAAAATATCCAGACTGAGGTAGGTTAAGGAGAAGGATAAAGTACACAGAGAAAGCCTAATACACACACAAGGCATTACGAGGCTTGTGAAATAGTCTAACACAGAGATAACTGAAATCTGAGAAAGAGAAAAGAGAATGGAGCAGGACCAATATATAGAGTGGCCATGTCAATTTTCCAAAATTGACTGAAGACATGAAGTCATAGGTTCAAGAACAATAATAAATTCTGAACAGATTAAGCAACAGATTAACAAAGTAAAACCAAAGACCAGAAAAAAATATCTTCAAAGGAGCCAGTGAAAAAATGTGTATTATTTTTAAAGGGCAACAATAAACTGAAAACTGACTTCTCAACAGAAACATAGTAGCTAGGACGCAACTGAATAATAACTTTTAAGTACTGAAAGAAAATTGCCAACATGGCATTTCATAGCTGGAATGATTATGTTTTGAAAATGAGGGAAAAATAAAGAAAAATTTTATGACAAAAATAAAACCAGATAATTCATTATCAGTAGACCCACACTTAAAGGAGATACCAAGAGAAGTTCTTCAGGCACAAAGCAAATGATCCCACATGGAAGCACAAAGCTGCCAGAATAAATGAAGACTAATAGAAAGGAAAAATGTAAATATGTAGGTAACTCTAAATCAAGAATGACTACAAAAAAGAATAATAATATATAATGAAGTTTAAAACAGATGATGATTAAAATATACAACAACAATAGCAAAAAAGGAGAAATGATGGTAACTGTACCTAAAGTGCAGGTCCTTGAAGTGGTAGAAGTACTCACTTATACTGGATCTCAATAAGTCAGTCATGCATTTTGTAATTTCTGAGTTAATCACCAAATTATGGTTAAAAAAAAGCAACAAGGTAATAGAGAAAAACAGATTTAAAGTAAGCAAACAAAAACACTTCAGAAGTCCAAAAGCAGGCAAGAGAGAAAAAAGAACATATATCTACCTTAAGGGGTAAACAGAAAGCATAGTGACATGGCATATTAAACCCAAATACATCAGTATCTACACGTAAGACTAAATTCTAAAAGAAAAGATTGCCCCAAATGACAAGGGAAAAACCATATGCTGCTTACAATAAAAAACACTCTAACTACTAGGATATAAAAAGGGTGAAAGTAAAAGGATGGGAAGAGATATACCACACAACCATTAACCAAAAGAAAGTTGCTACCATATGTTAACTTGCATCCACGTTAAGAATGAAGAGCACTGTAAGTGGTAAATAGATGCGCAAATGTAAGACTGAATAAATATGTATTTTCCTCAGTTCTCCTCTTAATTTCTCTAAAAGATGAATATATAAAGCAGTAATTATAACTATATTATTGGGTCAAGAGTGTGTATGTGTGTGCATGTGAGTATGTTATCTGGAGGAAATGGAGCTATACTGGTGCAAAGTTTCTCTATTTTCCAAAATTAAATTAGTGTTAATCTGAAATAATAAATTAAGATGCATATTATAGTATCCAGAGAAAGCACTAAGAAAATCACAAAAAAAGTTTTAAAAGTCCGAAGAATTAAAGTAGTATACTACAAAATATTCATATAACACAAAAAAGGTAGTAAAGAAGGAACAGAAGAACAAAAAAAGACAGACATCTAGAAACTAAATACCAAAGTCACAGACTTAATAGCAGTGATGACTGTACCTTATAGTGGATGTACTAAAAATCAGACTTGTACATTTTAAAATGTATTTAATGTAATGTGATTTATATCTCAATTTAAAAAAATTTTAAATAGCAGACATACTGAGTAATTACATTAAAATGTGAACGAGTAAGATGTTACAATCAAAGGAAAATTCAACTATATGTCGTTTTTAGATTCAAGGATGCAAATAGGTTGAAAGTAAAAGAATGGAAAAAGATAAATCATGGCAACACTAACCATAAGAGAGCTGGAGTGGCTATACTGATAAAACAAAAATAGACTCTAGGATAAATATCAATTGAGACAAAGAGGGATATATTATAATGACGAAAAGGTATATTCCTGATCTATACATTCCTTATATATTATAAATGTGTATTCATCTAACAGAACTCCAAAATACATGAAACGAAAGTCATACAAACCACAATAGAAATTAATATAAATAAAGAAAAAAATTGGGGGAAAGCCACAAATACTTGGAAATCAAACACACACTTCTAAGTAACCCATAGATCAAATAATAAATCATAATGGATGTTAGGCAATATTTTGAAGTGAATGAAAACAAACAACATATACAAATATATGAAATGTAGCTAAAATTAAAGGAGGAGCTAAATGTAGTTAGAGGGAAACATACAGTTTTAAAAGACAAAATTAGGCTGGGTGCAGTGGCTCACACCTGTAATCCCAACACTTCGGGAGGCCAAGGCCAGTGGATTGCTGGATCCCAAGAGTTTGCGTCTAGCCTGGGCAACAGGGCAAAACCCCATCTCCACAAAAAACACACAAATTAGCTGGGTATGGTGGCACATGACTCTAGCCCTAGCTACTTGGAAGGCTGAGGACGGAAGAACACCTGAGCCTGGGGAGGTTGAGGTGACCGTTCTGCTGCATACTAGCCAGCCTGGGTGACAGAGTGAGACTTTGTCTTAAAAAAAACAAAAAACAAGGGAGAGATCCAAAATGGCCGATTAACAACAGCTCAGGATTGTAGCTCCCAGTGAAAGCACAGAGAGCGAGTGGGCGCCGCAATTTCAGACGAATTTCTGTGGCCCACATACTGGGAGATTCCCGGCGGAGGAGCCACACGTGTCGCCAGCGCGACTCTTTTGGCCGGCACAGCTGTTTTGCCGGTGCCCCGGCGCGGCGCAGCGCTTCTCAGTGCAGAGTATACGCGACTGGGCGCCCTTTGAGTCGGCTCGGCTGGTCCCACCCCCACAAGGAGAACAGCAATTGGA
>CAUYLG010062305.1:0-16005 GCA_963573385.1 Cacajao melanocephalus
CAACCTCCACCTCCCAGGTTCAAGCAATTCGCCTGCCTCAGCCTCCTGAGTAGCTGGGACAACAGCCACCTACCACACCCGGCTAATTTTTGTATTTTTAGTAGAGACAGGGTTTCACCATGTTGGTCAGGCTGGTCTCAAACTCCTGACCTCAGGTGATCCACTCACCTCAGCCTCCCCAAATGCTGGGATTACAGGCATGAGTCACTGTGCCTGGCCTCAGAGAGGCTTCTTACAGTCAAGTAAGAAAAGGACAGTAATGACAAAAAGTAACTTGTTTAAAATTATCAACTGATATTAAAATTATCAGATGAATGACTGAACTAGCACCCAATATTTGTAGCCTGGCAACGTGAATAACACCTTAGAATCAGGTTTCTTTTATGTGAGGAAAAAAATGTAACTAGAAAATGGAAGTCACACTATTACCACTCTATTCTAGAGGGTGCCAATATTAGCATCACTATTGGTGGACTAACTAGATGTTATGTATTTCCTGCTGTGATGCTACGTGAAGTACTAACATCACTTATTATACATTCTAAGTCAGTTGAATCCATTTGGATCTTTAGAATCAATTTCTAATTTACAGAAAATATGGTATACAAGCAGAAGCTTAACAACACAGGTAAACAACTAGGCAAATCTAGAAGATGAGAGATTTTGCAGGACACCTGGCTTGGTCTCTTCAATAAATCAGTGTCATGGAAAGAAAACAAGACTAGATTAAAGTACACTTAAGGGACATAAAACTAGTATGCATTAGACACTGGCTTGGACAAATCAGTTGTCAAGGAGATTTTTGGGGCAATTAATGAAATCTTTACATGGCCTGGGTATTAGGTGAGACGAAACTTTATTGAAATGTAAAGGGGAAGATCTTGACTAAAACAGTAGATTACGAAATAGTATGTACAATAAAGCTGCTCTTTAAATCATATTTTTGCTTTCTGTATTTTTAAATTTTTTGTAACATATATGTGCTATACATTTTAAAAGATTATTTAAAAGAATAGAGGGAAGGAAGGGAGGGAGCAAACAAGGAGAGGAAGAAGGAAAGAGGAAAAGGAGAGAGGCAAGGAAAGGGAAGGGAGAAGGGGAGAAGGAAGGGGGGAGAGGGAGAGAGACAAACAGAGGAGGGAGAGAAGGAGAGACACACACAGAGAAAAGAAGGTTTTGAATTCACTATTCTTAAAGCCTGGCTTGTGACCAGGTTCAACCATACATTAGAAAGAATAAATTTCCAACATAATGTTCATAACAGCATTATTTATAATAGCCTCAAACTGAAAACTACCCAAATGCCATAACAGTAGAACAGATAAAAGTAAAAGTCTCCTGTCCTAGGAACCCCTCAGGCCAAGGCAAACAGTATGGTTGGTTGTCTTAAGCACTGCCCATCGTAGGGAAGGTAGAATTTGGCATTCAAAGCCTGCCAAGTTAGAGGGGCTTGATAAACATCTTGGGCTTCCCACGGGAACCCCAGAAAGGTCGTGCTTTAAGTATATAGCATATTCCAAGAGGAAGGGCAAAACCAGAATATATCCACTGTAACAAAGTATAAAGCCAAGCCCCCTTTGGCGGGCTTATACTTGGTAACTTTGTTACAAGTTCAAAGTGATCAATCAGTAATTTAATGGCCTCCTAGAACAAAACTTCATACTCTTCAGAGGAAGATAAGTACACCTAGAGTTTCTATGATATATTATCTATAATGTCCAATATGCAATAAAAGATAGTAGGCATGTACAAAAAATAAATGTGACTCATGGTCACAGGAAAATCAATAAACAGACTCACAGATAATGTCAATGTTAAAAACAGCTGACAAGAATTTTTAAGTAATTGCCAATGTTTTAAGAATATCCAGATAATAATGGACAGGCCGAGGGGAGAGGATCACTTGAGCCCTGGAGTTCGAATCTAGCCTGGACAACACAGTGAGACCCCACCTCTAAAAGAACTGGCCAAGCATGATGGTACACACCTGTAGTCTCAGACACATGAGAAGCTGAGTTGGGAGGTTCACTTGAGCTCAGGAGTTTGAGGGTACAGTGAGCTATGATCATACCACTGCACTCACTACAGTGCTATGATCATACACTGCATAAAGCAAGTCTCCATCTCAAAAAACCAAAACCAAAAGCAAAACAAACCCAACTATCTGAAATAAAAAAAATTCATTGGATGGCATTTATTGTATGTTAGATGAACAAAAGAAATAACTGGTAATTTTTTTTTTTTCAGATGGAGTTGTGCTCTGTCGCCCAGGCTAGAGAGCAATGGCACAATCTCAGCTCACTGCAACCTCCACCTTCCAGGTTCAAGCAATTCTCCTGCCTCAGCCTCCTGAGTAGCTGGGATTAAGGCTTGCACTAGCATGCCCAGCTAATTTTTGTATTTTTAATAGAGAGGGAGTTTCACCATGTTAGCCAGGCTAGTCTCAAACTCCTGACCTCAAGTGATCTGCCACGTTGGCCTCCCAAAGTGCTAGGATTACAGGTGTGAGCCATCGTGCCCAGCCAAATTGGTAAACTTTAGAAATCATCTAAACTAAAGCATATGGACAACAAAAGTTTGAAAAAATGGACAGAACATCAACAAGCTGTGGGACTGAATCAAGCAATCTAACATACATGCAGTCGATATCAAAGCAAAACAGGAAGGAGAGATGGGACAGAAAAAAATATTTGCCAAAAATTTTTCTCAAATTGAGGAAAAATTTGATATTTTTCCTACAATTTCTACAAATTAGATATCCTACAAATCAGGGATTGTCTGAGTATTATATTTATCCAAGCCAAATGAATACAATGACAACCATGCTTACACTTTTATGATAGTCAAACTACTAAAAACCAAAGAAAAAAAAGAAACAATAGAAGCAGCCAAATAAAGAAAGGTGGGCATGGTGGTTCACGCCTGTAATCCCAACACTTTGGGAGGCCAAGATGGAAGGACTGCTTGAGCACAGATGTTCAAGTCTACAGTGAGCTGTATCATGACACGGGACTCCAGCCCTGGGCAACCGAAACTCCATCTCTTTAAAACAAACAAACAAAAAGATGATATATTACATACAAGTAAGCAATAATAAGAAGCCAAGAACTATAGCTGATTTCTCATCAGAAATAATGGAAGCCAGAAGACAAAAGAGTGACATATTTAAATCATTGAAAAAATTATGATTCTGTTTATATAAACAAATTTTTAAATGGGCAAATACTTTTATTGTGTTAGAAGTCAGGATAGTGACTACCCTTCAGAGAGTAATGATGTCAAGTGGGGAGAAGGAGGGTTGATGGGATACTAGTAACATTCTTTGTTCATCTGTGTGCTGACTACATAGGTGTGTTCAGTTTGTAAAAATTCATTGAGCTGTACACTTTATAATATGTACACTTTCTCTAAGTATTTTAAACTTTCATAAATAGTTTAGGGAAAAAACTTTGTAAAATAGATGAAAGGTTCAGAGAAAATACACATCTAGGGCCTACTATAGTGGATGGTATTCATAGTGTAAATTTTATGAAAGGTTACTATTATTATTTTGTCATCATATCCCACAGAAAGTTTTGAGAGATCTAAATAAACCAAAAACTCCAAGCTCCCTTGGGAGGTAAATCTTACTCCTCAATTTGATTTTCAAGCTCTTCTAAGCACCTAGAAGCATAATACTATGTATATAGTATTCACTAAAATACTTATTAAATTAGTATAATCTCCTAATTTAGGATAGTATTCAAATACAAGGTTGTAAATGGACACTTTTATCTTCTGTCTACTGCACCTCTTTCCCATATTCCATTTCCCATATTCCATTCCTCTTCAGATTCCCTTAATAATCCTTTGATTTATACAAATCAAAGTACTATTATACCTTTGAATGTTCTAAATATAGCACCTTGAGCTCTTTTAGAAAAGGCAGATACCTAAGAACTAAAACACCAAAAAGGCAAACACACAAACTAACCTAAGCAAAAGACTACAGACATCTTTGATGCACACATTCCCTTTGAGCTACATCTCCCTAAGTGCCAAAAAAAGCCTGGACCACCCAGAGAGCAGCCTCAAGGGAGAGCACATAGATGCTGCTGACCCAGTGTCACAGAAACCAAAGCTAAAACACCCCGAACAGCACTAGCTGCAAAGCTCCCCTCAGTGTTGGCTTTGGCAGCAAACCTGACACCCCTTATCAGCAGAGGTACCTTTGAAGTAGCTGGCAGCCTTCCATCTCCTACTCAAATAAACTCAGCTTCACATCCTATTCTTTTCTCCAAAGAGGATTTTTTCATCAGATATGAGAAAATAAAGCTCAATTAATTAGAACAGATTTTTGCTACCAACAAGATAAATTGGGCAACTGGAACAGCTGTCTGTAAAGCACTGTACGACACTGTTAGTGACCATGCTATAATGTGGAGGAAATTCAGTCCAATAACAGATACTGAGTCCAGAGAAGCAGAAGGGATATGGTGGATGGGGAAGGGAGGGAGGGTTAAATCACTCCATCTACTCCTTCTCCCAAAAGTTAAACCCTTTCTCAAGGGGGCAGAGTACAGGGACACAGCCTTTGGAAAACCACTCTTTTCCTCCATTCTCAGTCAACAGCACCTACCAGGGACATTCAACTATACCAGCCTTGTGGGTCATTTCTTCTCTTCTTATTTATGACCATCACGCCACCAACATGCCTTCTCACATTATCATCAACCTCTCCTCACACATGCCAAACAGGTGGACTCAAAACATGCCATAGGAAATCCTATCTCAGTCCAAAGGGATACCAAACAGATAGTTAACATGCACTGCTTTTAGTTTTAAATCTCCTTTATTCTTTTTAACTACCACACTCATTTCCTTACTGCTAAAAGAAATCTGACTGTTGTGGCAATGCTCTAGTGATCACTAATGGCAAAAGGACATGTTTAACACCTGAGGGCCTTGGAGAAAAGTATTAACTGAGCCTCTTACATTCCTTCCTCAGCACTCTTCTTGCAATCTCCATTTCCTGCAGTGTGAAGGAAGCCAGATTCACCCTTTGTCACCAGATTTATTTATCTGAAGTTAACTTCACCCTTCATCACCCTCCAAGAATAAAGTAAGAAACCATGATGGGTTGCCTAGAGAAACTAACCTAGATGCTTTAACACTGTCTGTTGCAGAGGCAAACATGGCTCACATACAGATAGACAGGATCTTAGGGCCTCAGATATTCTTTGTGCTCTGCAGTTTCCCGAAGATGGAAAACAGTGCAACAGCGACTCTCAGCCCTGGCTGCAGGCAACAATCACTCAGGCCCTATTCCAGAGACGCTGACTCAATTGTCCTGGGGTAGGTCCTTGGTATGGGACCTCAACTTTACTGAGGCATGATTTACATAAAATAAAATGTACATCATATTTTCAGTGTTCAATATGATAAATTCTGTCTAATGTACCACCATGATCAAGATTATATAACATTACAAAAGATTATATAACATTACAAAAATGTTATAAAACATCATTTAAAATGTTATATAATGTAGGCTATAAAAACCCTACAAATTCCCTTGTGTCCCTTAGCAGTCAATCCTTCATCCCCACCCTGGCTCCAAGGCAATCAATGACCTATTCTCTATCATATAGTTCAGATTTGTCTTTTCTAAAATGTTATAGAAATGGAATCATACAGAATGTACTCATTGTGCTTGGCTTCTTTTTATCAACATAGTGTTTTTTGAGCTCATTTACACTGTATCAGCATTTCCCTTCTTCTTATTGCTGAGTAGTATTAATTTATGGATATACCACAATATGTTTTTCTATTCATCTGCTGATGGACATTTGGGTTATTTCCAGTTTGGGCTACTATGAATAAAGTACCTATGGAAGCTGTAACCAATTACTGCAAACATAGTGGCTTAAAACAAGTTACATTTGTTCTCTTAGAGTTCCGGAGGTCAGAACTCCAAAACCAGTTTCACTGGGCTGAAACCAATGTGTCAGCAGGGCTGCTTCTGCTCCGGAGGCTCTCAGAAAGAATCTGTTTCCTTGCCTTTTACAGCATCTAGAGCTGTATTCATTGGCTCACAGCCACTTCCTCTGTATTCAAAGCCAGCGGCATAGCATCCTCTCTCTATGACTCTGCTTCCCTTTGCTTCTATCACATGACCTTCCTCTCTTTTATCTGTAATCTCCTTCTTACAAGGACATTTGTGATTGCATTTAGGGCCCACCTGGCTCATCAAGCATGATATCCCCATCATAAGATCCAGAAATTAGTCATACATGCAAACTATTACATGCATTAGGTAAAATTCACAGGTTCCAGAGGTTAGAATATGGACCTCTTCTTTTTTTTTTTTTTTTTTTTTTTTGAGGGGAGCATTACTCAGCCCATCACAAAAGCTTTATGAATATACAGGTGCAAGTCTTTGTTTAGACGTACGCTTTTATTTCTCTTGGGTAAATGCCTATAAATACCTGGAATTACTGGGTCATAGGACAAGTACATATTTAACATCATAAGAAATTGCCAAACTATTTTCCAAAGTGGTTGTATCATTTTCACACTCTCACCAGCAATATATGAGGGTTCTGGCCAACTTCCTCAACACTTGGTATTGCCAGCTGCTTTAATTTTAACCATCCCAGTGAGGCTATGGTATATCTTCTTACAGTATTAACTTGCACTTCCAAGATGACTGATGATATTGAGCATATTTTCATGTGCTGATTGGCCATGTATATATTTTTATTAGTGAAATGTTTATTAATTTTTTTCCATTTTTTAAAATTTGGGTAATTTGTCTTATTACAGTACAGGGGGCCCTTCCCTTTTAGGTAGCCGCTGCAAGGGAGAGAGGCACATATGTCAGCATTTTTCTACACACTTATCAGAAAGATCAAAGGCTTTTAGGATATCCCTACTGTTGCTTCTCATAACTTCTAAGAACTTAAAAGGAGAGCCAGGTGGGAAAGTGGAACATGAAAGTGGACAAAGATGGTGACCATTAGAGCACAGCACCGCAAAGAGGCATTTAAGCCCCTGGATGTCTGCAGGCAGGCCTGGCTAATGTCAGGCCTTCCTCAAGAGCAGGACAGAGCAGAGTATTCTCTGAACTCCCCCAGTGAAAGGGAAACTCCCCTTTATGGCCTGCTAAGTAGCAGGTGCCTTCCCAGGCACGGGCACTACTGCAAGGCCTGCCTGCTAAGCAACGGGGCACCTTCCCAGGTGCTGGTGCTACCGCAAGGCTCTCACTCACATCTCCTGATCACTTCTCACAATGTCCCTTCGGTTCCCAATTCTATTTCACCTGGTTGTTTCTATACTATAAGACTAAAATGTTTTTATGCTATAATACTAAAGATTAATAATAAAGAATAATGATTTAATAAGATTGATTATATTCATATATTCAATTATATATATTCATATAATTGAATATATGATTGTTTCTAAATATATTTGGTATCATTGCTAAAACTAAGTAATCAGTTATTTATTATGCTGTGACAGATTGTGCCTTCACAGTCTCTTGCCTTGGCACCTGGGCAACTTTCTTCCTACATACTGAGTTCTCAGAGTTCTTTATTCTACATTCTGACATAATTCCTGTCAGATATATATTACAAATATTTTCTCACGGTCTGCATCTTGTCTTTCATTTTCTAAATAAAGTCTTTCCAAGAACAAAAGTCTAAGACATGATGAAGTCTGATTCATCCCTTTTAAAATGTTTTTTATATCCTAAGAAATCTTTGTTTATTCAAGGTCACAAAGATTTTTTTAAAACTCCGCAAGTAACTTTCATGCCCAGGCAAAGTTGAAAGCTACTGGTCTACAGGGAATCTGACTTGGCTTTTTCAATTTAACCTGTTTTTGCCATAGTAACTTAAGAGTCCTAATGGCAAAAAAGGAGTACAGTTCACTGGAGTGCCATAAAAACAAGGATGCAACTGAGTCTTAGCACTGTCTGAACTGACCAGCTTCCAAGATTAAGTGTGAGCAGCTGTGAAGAGCTAGAAACAGGGATTTGAGAAAGCAAAGTCAGGGGTACTTCCAGTGTGCTCCAGCTAAGTAAAAAGAGAAAACAGGATTATCCTCTCTCCTACAGAAAAAAGCACACCCAAGTTTATTTCAGTTTAAACTGAGCAAAGTGGAAAAATTATTTCTGTTCTTGGTGGGCTTCTTTAGAACATGCCTCTCACAGAGACCACAGGGAGATGGGAGTCAAACTTGGCAGGTTTTGGCCATGGTTTTTGAAGCCACCGCATTAAACAAATGAAGGTGGCAGCCATATTTGCCCAAACCTTGGTTTCAACAGAGGTTAGACAGACTGAGCTTTCATTACATGAAAGGAGATGTCAGGAGCACCAAACGGGCTCAATTTTCCCTGGAGTCCTAGACAAAGTCAGTCTGTTTCTAAGTTGTAGACAGGAGGCTACATTCTCCAGATGCTATATTTAGCTAAAGGAATCTCCAACATGGCTTCATGCAAAATGTAAAATATGTCCCAGCAGAATTACCACAAACCAGAGGGCTAGCAAAAGGCATCCCTTAAGGGGGTTCAATAGCATAGAGGGGCCAATTGTACAGCCACCCTGACATCCCCAAATTAGCTAAATTAGCTGTGAGCCAGATTTTTGGCTAGTTCTCACATTTAATGAGTCCTTGTTTCTCTCTTACAGAGGGCAGAGATATTCTGTCCCTGGGGAGTGTAAACATGCTGCCCTATTTCATTCCCAACTTCCAGCTGCTTGCCCCAAACCCAGGTAGGAAAAACAATCCAATGTTGATGTTCAACATCTCCACATCCTTTGAAGGTTTATGTGCAAAAGAAAAAATTAGGCTAATTCTATAACTAAGTGAAATATCTGAATTCAATGGGAAAGAGAAAGTCCAGGATTTTCTCATCTCTGTACAACATACTTAGAGAATCATAATAGA
Organism: Cacajao melanocephalus; assembly: GCA_963573385.1. NCBI lineage: Eukaryota > Metazoa > Chordata > Mammalia > Primates > Pitheciidae > Cacajao > Cacajao melanocephalus. The sequence goes on from CAUYLG010062305.1 coordinate 8,935, forward strand.
GTGCGTAGATGAAAACATTGGCTTCTAGAGCAGGTGACTGGAGTTAAACACTAGCCTCATCTCATTTTTCTTAATCTCTCTCTTTCTCTCTTCTTTCTCACTTTTGAGACAAAGCCTCACTCTGTCACCCAGGCTGGAGTGCAACAGCGCAATCTCCGCTCACTGCAACCTCCTCCTCACCAGTTCAAGCGATTCTCCCACCACAGCCTCTCAGGTAGCTGGGATTACAGGCACCCGCCATCTTGCGTGGCTAATGTTTGTATTTTTGTAGAGAAGGGATTTCAGCATGTTGGCCAGGCTGGTCTTGAACTCCTGATCTCAGGTGATCTGCCCAGCTCGGCCTCCCAAAGTGCTGGGATTATAGGTGTAAGCCACCGTGCCTAGCCCTCACTTTTTTTTTTTTAAGAGACAGGGTCTTGGTCTGTTACTCAGGCTAAAGTACAGTAGCTTGATTATAGATCACTGTAGCTTCAAACTCCTGGGCTCAAGCAATCCTTCCTGCCTCAGCCTCCTGGGTAGGTAGGCCTACAGGTGTGTACCATCATGCCTGGCTAATGTTTTCTGGGAGGGGGAGGGTAGAGATGGAGTCTTGCTATGATGCCCAGGCTGGTCTTGAACTCCTGGCTTCAAGTGATCCTCCTGCCTCAACCTCCCAAAGAGCTGGGATTACAGGCTTGAGCCACTGTGCCTGGCCTGCTTAATCTCTCTAAGCCATAGTTTCTTCCTTCATAAAATAATGAAGATAACAATAGTAACTACCTTATAAAATTATTGTAAGGATTAAAGGAGATAATACATATAAAGAAAGTGCTTAACACAATACCTGGCACATATGGGTTCAAAATATAATGACTTCTATTATCATAACTGTTGCAGTGAATTACTTAAGTTTTATAGATTAAACAAAGATTTTTTTTAAATGTTGACTTTTGCTAGAGACAAACAGACTCAAAGTCACATAAAGCACAGGAGTCTACAGCCATACCAAAAATCAAGGTATCTTTTCTAACCCTATGTCCCCAGAGAAATGGTTTCTTTTGCCACAGGAGCCAAATTTACTAGTAAAATGTATCCATTTTATATATTTGAATCCCAATTTGGTATTTCTTGGTTGCTGACACTGTAGATATCAGCATCTGAAAGAATGCTTCATTCCTCAAGAAATGTGGTCTTCATTTGCTTAAGCTAGCCCTCTCCACATCCATATCCACTTTTGTTTGTCCTTATCTCTGGGATTACAGTTTACCTATCGCAATTTAACAAAGGTAACCTCACAACCAGAAGGAAGTGCCTTATCATCATAGAACTGTGGTATCCTGATTAGGAAGGCACCATGGAGAGCATATAGACCACACTCTTTTTCTTAAAGTTTAAGGAACTGAGGCATAGAATGAAGTCATTGTCCAGTCATTAACAGCAGAACTAGGCCCAAAAGAAAGTGTCACTTGGAAAAGACCTTTCCTCTAAGAGCATAAAGGAAATCCCAGAAAAGATTCATGAAACTACAGAATGGCCAAGGACATTCCTTAGGTCTCTTATCTGATACTGTATCTTAACCAGTAGGATTCCAATTCTTCATGTGCAACACACTCTAAATAAAACAGGGGTAGGGTGTGAAGAATGTTTCTTTGCCCATTACTAGAAAGCAGAGAGGCTCTTTATCCAGCCAAAACAGAATGAATCTTTTTTTTTTTAGTGTCAGGGTTTCATTCTGTTGCCCAGGCTGGAGTGCAGTGGCATGATCACAGCTCACTGCATTCTCAAACTATCAGGGTCTCACTCTGTTGCCCAGGCTGGAGTGGAATGGCATGATTACAGCCCACTGCATCCTCAAACTCCTGGACTGATGCAATACTACTACCTCAGCCTACCAAGTAGCTGTGGCTACCAGCACAGGCCACCATGCCCAGCTAACTTTTTTAATTTTTTTAGAGACAAGGTCTTGTTATGTTGCCCAGGTTGTTCTTGAACTTCGGGTTTCAAGCCATTTTCCCACCTTGACCTCCTGAGTTGTTGGGATTACAGGCATGAGCTGCTGTGCTTGGCTGAATCTATTTTTATGATCTGCCAACCAGCTTCTACCTTAGAGTTCTCTGCCTACATCGGAACCCGCTAGGGAGGGAGAAAAGAGAGTATTCACCCTGTGGGATAGTAATCATTGCCATTCAACAACCCCATGCATGTGTCTAATCAACTACAATTTAATCAATTCAAAGTTACAAAGATCAAGAGAAAGTCCTATGATGCTGCAACTATATACAACAGTATGAATAAATCTCACAAACATAATATTGAGTGAAAGAAACCAGACACAAAAGAGTGCATACTGTGCAATTCTATTTACATAAGGTTTGAAACCAAGCAAAGCTAATCTCTGCTGCTAAAAGTCAGGAAAGTCATTATCCTTGGGGATTTAGGGTGGGGAGATGACTAGAAGGGAATATGAGGGGGCTTCTAGGGTACACAAATGTTCTGTTTCTTGGTCTAGGTGCTAGTTACACAGGTGTGAATTCAGTTTGGAAAAATGCATATAGCTATTAAATTATGATAGGCATACTTTTCTTCAGTGAGATGTAATACATAAACAGTCCTGTGAGAAATAAGAAGTTCTTCCTCACAATCTAGCATAGTAATACACAGCTTAAGGAGGTCAACCCCGAGCTCATGGCTAGGAATAGCATTCACAGATGAATTTTTTTTCTGGAGGTCATATGCCCCACACCTTGTGTACATGCCATGCACTTAGGCATTTGGTGAAATATGCGTATGGCACTTGAAGAGTCAGGAACACTCGTGGCTTTGATATCTGGCTGCCTTCAGTATAAGCACCTCTGAGATCTGGAGAGGCTATTAAATTCTCTCAGCTTGGTTTTTCTCTAACCTTCTAAGGTTGGGAGAAAAGGGAGCTGAGAGACTAGGTGAAGTCTAACTAGGTGAACAGATCTTATAAAAGTTTTTTTCTCAGATGAACAAAGAAAACAGAGAAGGAAGTGATCAGTCAAGCCCTTTCCTTCTTGAGATAGTCTAAGTGGCTGTCAAGGTCATAGAGATGAGCTGTCAAAATTTCACCTAAATAGATTTTAATTTTAGTCACACACACGCATCACCAAGTATTGCAGAATAATTCAAATTAATAACAAGCAGCTGAAGCTGATGCTGGAAACCATGGAGGAGATGGTGAGAAGAACCCTCACCCTGAAATGAGGTGTGGCCCCAACCACAGCATAGCCAGGCTACTAAAAATAGCCAGTGAGCTCTGGGAGGAGTTATCTTTCTCTGCCTTCTTTTCTTTGTCAGGTGATTTTTCTCAATATACTGTCTCTAAGACATAGGAAAAACACCTTCACAGATGCAATTAGGTAGATGGAAGATTCCAGCTCAGTTATTTGATCATGCTGGTAATTACAGAAAAAAATCAAGTATTAATTCCAGATCTAGTGAAATCTGGAAAACTTCCTAACTGAGAATTGGAAAACGATCAAGAGCTATGACTATATAGACTACAATCCTGTTTATGAGTCCTTTCTCTCACACTTTCAAATATTAATAATGAATTTTGTCACCTGGAAATTGATGAATTCTGAATAGCCCTCTATAATCTCTTTCTACTTGTAACTTATAGGAAGATTATTTGCTCTCTGGAAAGTCTTCTGGGAATGTCAAAACTTGACGGTAGACATGGCATATCACATACAATGGTTGGGGCCTTCACCACTGTTTGTAACTAAGCCTCATGAATAAATGATTTCACTGTGAGCTCAAGCTGAGACAGCTTAGAAAACAGCTTCCCAGGTTTCCAAAAGGCTAGTTCCACCACTGACAGGTAAGGTGAATTGGCTCCTTAAGATTTTCATGATTGTTTTGAGTTTTCCTGAGTCAAACTGTTCAACCTATACTCAAGGAAGTATGATAACAATTGAGTTTCAGAAAGCATTCAGAGACCCAAAGACAAAGACATATCATATCAAACTTTTTTGTCTAGTTTGGCCAAGATGAAACCTTGGAAAGAAAACTAAACCAAAAACATAAACGTATATGAGTTTGCTTAATGGACTAGAATAGGAAAACATAAAATGACACTGTAGGCCCCTTAAGCTCAACAGCTTCAAAAATCACTTTAAGAAACCTTCCCAAAACACAGTTTTTGTTAATAGATGCAGATTATGAATTACGGTTCCAGTCCTGGGTTTGTACCTTGTGAATGATTCCATTCCCAAGGCTACTATTCATTCAGTTCAGAAAGGAAGAAAAGAATGCCAATTCAAATATTTTTTCTCCACAAGTATGTGGTAGGGAATGACTAGTGGAAAGCCTATGAAGTACGCCAGTAAGATATTGTTTTATTTTTTCTTTCCAACTTTTATGTTAAGTTCAAGGGGTATATCTGCAAGTTTGTCACATGGGTAAACTGCATGTCACAGGAGTTTGGTGTACAGATAATTTTGTCACCTGGGTAATCAACATAATACCTAATAGGATTTTAAAAATTGTATCATTGCTCCACCCAAGAACCTCTGTGACTAGGAATATCTCTGTACCTTTTTAAAGAGTCTTCCTGAGTCCTCGCTGACTTGGACAAATCGAGGAATGATATTATTCAGGTAGATGTCACTCAGGGTGGTATGGTCCCTGCTTTCCCGCTTCACCTGGTTTAAGAGGAGATTCCAGCAGTTGACTGGAGAGAGAACATTCTGATCCTTCCTGTGGAGAAACACCAAAGAAAAAAAAGTCATTGTTGATATGCAGCCAGGGCAACATCTACAACTATAGTCCATGTCCTCAAATCACAGCAATCAAAGCCAAACCAGAAATAAAGGCTCACCTGTCTAGTTGTCTCCTTTTTTTTTTTCCTTTTCTTTCTTTTTTTTTTGAGATGGTGTCTTGCTCTGTCACCCAGGCTGGAGTGCAGTGGCATAATCTTGGCTCACTGCAACCTCCACCTCCTGAGTTTTCAAGCCAATTCCCTGCCTCAGCCTCCCATGTAGCTGCGATTTCAGGCACCTGCCACTACTCCTGGCTAATTTTTGTATTTTTAGTAGAGACGGGGTTTCACCATCTTAGCCAGGCTGGTCTTAAACTCCTGACCTCGTGATCCACCCTGCCTTGGCCTCCCAAAGTGCTGGTATTACAGGTGTGAGCCATTGCACCCAGACTAGTTTCCCGCTTTTTAAAAACTCAGTGGAGATAAAAGGAGAAAATAAGGACAAGAAGGAGAGGGAGGGAAGAGGGGATGTAGAAAGAGAAACAGAATTATCTGTTAGGTACCTACTATGTTCTAAGAACTTGGTGAATGCTTTATAGGTATTATCTAAGCTGTATCATTTCATTGTAAGAAAAGAACTACCATTATCCCCCTTCTACTGATTAGAAAGCTAAACTCAGAGAGGTTGTCACTTGTCAACTAGGCAACCTCCTTGCAGGGCAAGGCATCTCTGAAAAAATGCAGCAGCATGTCAGGAACTTATAAATAAAGCCCCACCTTACCAGGATAGAGCACCTGGGGAAAAAGGCGCTTATGAGTTCACTGCAGCAGACTTAAACGTACCTGCCCAGCAGCTCTGAATGGAACAACGGAGCTCAAGCTCAGCATTTGAGCTCTGATAAGGGACAGACTGTCTCCTCAAGCAGCTCCCCGACCCCCGTATATCCAAAGAGACACCTCATAAAGGAAAGCTCAGGCTGATATCTGGCGAGTATCCTTCCGGGACAAAGATAACAGAAGAAGAAACTGGCAGCAACCCTTACTGTTCTGCAGCCACTACAGGTGATCTGCAGGGCAAGCAGGGTGTAGAGTGGACTTCCAGCAGTCCCATAGCAGATGGGCCTGACTGTTAGAAGGAAAACTAAGAAACAGAAAGAAATAACTTCATCATCAACAAAAAGTACGTCCACTCAGAGAACCCATCCAAAGTCACCAACTACAAAGACCACAGGTAGATAAATCCACAAAGATGGGAAGAAACCAGTGCAAAAAGGATGAAAACACCCAAAACCAGAAGGCCTCTCCTCCTCCAAGGGTTCACAACTCCTCATCTGCAAGGGAACAAAGCTGGATGGAGAATGAGTCTGATGAACTGACAGAAAGAGGCTTCAAAAGGTGGGTTATAAACTTCTCTGAGCTAAAAGAACATGCTCTAATCCAATGCAAAGAACTAAGAACCTTGAAAAAAAGTTTGACAAAATGCTAACAAGAATAAACAGCTTAGAGAAGAATATAAATGAATTGATGGAGCTGGAAAACACAACAGGAGAACTTTCCGAAGCACACACAAGTTTCAATAGCTGAATCGACCAAGCAGAAGAAAGGATATCAGAAATTGAAGATCAACTCAATGAAATAAAATGAGAAGGCAAGATTAGAGAAAAAGGAATGAAAAGAAATGAACATAGCCTCCAAGAAATATGGGATTATGTGGAAAGACCTAATCTACATTTGTAGGTGTACCTGAATGTGACGGAGAGAACGAATACAAGCTGGAAAATACTCTTCAGGATATTATCCAGGAGAACTTCCCCAACCTAGCAAGGCAGGCCAATATTCAAGTCCAGGAAATAAAGAGAACACTACAAAGATATTCCTCAAGAAGAGCAACCCCACAGCACAGAATCGTCAGATTCACCAGGGTTGAAATGAAGGAAAAAATGCTAAGGGCAGCCAGAGAGAAAGGTCAGGTTATCCACAAAGGGAAGCCCATCAGACCCACAGTGGATCTCTCGGCAGAAACCTTACAAGCCAGAAGAGAGTAGGGGCCAATATTCAACGTCCTTAAAGAAAAGAACTTTCAACCTAGAATGTCATATCCAGCCAAACTAAGCTTTATAAATGAAGGAGAAATAAAATCCTTTATGAACAAGCAATTGCTCAGAGATTTCATCACCACCAGGTCTACCTTACAAGAGCTCCTGAAAGAAGCACTAAACATAAAAAGGAACAACCAGTACCAGCCACTCCAAAAACGTACCAAATGGTAAAGAGCATTGACACAATGAAGAAACTGCGTCAACTAATGGGCAAAACAACCAGCTAGCATCAAAATGGCAGGATCAAATTCACACATAACAATATTAACC
>CAUYLG010062306.1:0-51337 GCA_963573385.1 Cacajao melanocephalus
GGCGGCAGTACAAGCTCACACATCACAGCCTGAGCCCACCGCAGCCGGGGTTCGCCCGCGGAAATGTCCCGCGTCACCCAAGGCAGGCGTCACAGGGTTCACAGGGATCATCAGGGATAAGACACTCATGTGAGCCGTGTCAGGCTGTGTGTCTGATTCACCCCAGGGTGCACTGTTGAAGGCTGGGCAGATGGGAGGAGATACTTGGGGGACAATGAGGTGCCCCTGTTCCATGGATGATGGGGCTCTTGGCCTCAGCCTGAGACCCTTCTCGCAGGGCATTTGGCCGGCACAAGAGCCTGAGGGCTCCTGCAGAGCATGTGGGCATTTCCGGAGGCTTCCGCTTTGGTCTCACCGGTGAGATGGCACGGAATTTGTTCTAAGTGTGGAATCGGCCACGCGTCGGCAGTGCAGGCTCACACATCACAGCTCGAGCCCACCCTGGCTGGGTTTCGCCCGTGATAATGTTCCGCGTCACCCAAGCCAGGCGCCGCAGGGTTCACAGGGGTCATCTGGGAATAGGACACTCATGTGCGCTGCACCGGGTCTTCAGGTCGGCCCGTATCCGCAGCCCCGTATATGCAGCCCCGTGGTCACAGGTCACACTCAGAGCCCTTCAGTGTCATCGGACTCAAGTCATGCCTACTCACGTGATGATCACAGCATGTTCCGCCAAAATCTTACATCCATCCCAGAGCACATATCCAACTCCATCTAAGGACAGCCCTCAAATCCAGGCCTTTTACTAAACTGGGATCTGCTTCCGCAGTGAACACCCCGAGCTCCTCAGCCCTTAGTGGCCAGACATTAACATTCCCATTCAATGCAGGTTTGAAATGCTAATTCAGGAGCTTCAGATGCTAAAGAGCTGGGAGTGCCACCACTGCTTTGCTCTGGGGTCCAGGGTCCTTGTGTTCCCGGAGATAATCTACTAACGTGGGTGCAGCAGACACCCCGCAGTTTGTGGAATCCGGACAGGGCGGGGATCCTGACGGGGTTAGTATGCTCTGTGGTGTGGGTGTGCTTCTCTGCTCCATGCTCAGGGATCGTCCTGCTGGCCGGCAGTAGTTGCCCGCGGAGAGGTGCATTTCCCTACTGGTGTTCCCTGTGCCTGCGCATTGCTGGGAGTGAAATTCCAGGGCAGCACCACCACATCCTGTGGCAGCCACTCTCACAACACCTGCAGCAGGAGCAAGGGCTCTGGGGAGCCGCCTTGCCTGGCGCGTTTGTATTTCCAGAGTCTCCCCTGGGTTTTGGGTGCCTTCCCCAACGAACGCATCTGCCAGCAATGGCGCAGAATCAATTGTGGCTAAGGAGACAGAAGCGGCCGGGAGGCGGCAGTGGTGACTCACATCACAGCCTGAAGGTGACCAAGGCTGGACTCCACTTTTGGCAAAATGTAGGGGTCTGCCTCGGTCTCCTAACACGGGAGTCTATTCATGGAAAAGCCTGAGAATTTTCATACCCTGAAGCTGGGGTTCACCCACGACAGAGCCTGGCGGTCAGTCCTCACCAAGCCAGCACCCAGCCCCTCCCGGGAGGGCCGTGGGAGCAGAGGGTTTGCTGAAGGTGCGGCCAGCCCTTCCACATCCCAGAGGCCCTGCTGGGTGGTTGGACCATGAATTCTGGGTCCCTTGGCCCTGGTTCCCCCCGCCACCACGGCTTCAATACTCTAGACTCAGGTGAGCCCCATGGACCGCAGGGCCCCAACAACCCTCCCCAGAGGCCAAGGTGGTCAACCCCAGACCCACAGCAGGGTGGCTAGGGGAGTCAAAGCTCTCTGGTCTTCACTCCACTCCCAGCAGTGGTGCCCGCGGGGGGCCTGGGAGAGGCTGTGAGGCCTCCGGCCGCTTGTCAGTAGAGTGCGCCCGCGAGCTGTGAGCCCGGCAGGGCAGCGTGCGGTCTTCAAACGGGAAAGTGGCAGTGAAGGAGACCTGGGTGCGCAGCGGGCTATGGGGACTCTGTCCTGCGGATGCTGCAGTGACACACCAGCTCAGCCAACTGGATGGGAATCGGGCTAGGGGCTGGCACTGCGCCCACGGGGGCATTTGTGGCCTTTCCCTCTGCCCCTCAACACCCCCCACTCTCCAGGAACCACACCTCGTGGACTTCTGGGACCCCTAGAGTGAACGTGAGGTCTGAGCTGTGGTGGTGGTAGGAAGGGGCTCTGTGTGCCATCTGAGTCCTCGGGGACGCGCTGCTGGCCCCTAGTCCTGTACAAAGTGTGCGTGGGGTGCAGGGAGAGGGAGCAGCAGGCATGTAGTCTCTGGAGGGGAGGCAGCAGTCTTGGAAGGAGAAGTCCTTGACCCAGAGGGAGCTGATAGGGGTGATGCCAGGCCTTGTTTCCGGATGCCAAAGTAGGGGTGTGGGGAGGCCGTCTTTGGAGAACTCCAGGATGGGTGCAGGGTGAGAGAGACGTGTGCTGGAACTGTCCAGGGCGGAGGTGGGCCCCGCGGGGGCCCTCGGGAGGGCCCTGCTCTGATTGGCCGTCAGGGCAGGGGCGGGAATTCTGGGCGGGGCCACCCCAGTTAGAAAAAGCCCGGGCTAGGGCCGAGGAGCAGGGTGAGGGAGGGGGTGGGAAGGGTGGGAGGGGTGGGGGGTAACGGGGGAAACTGGGGAAGCGGGGAACCGAGGGGCAACCAGGGAAGATGGGGCGCTGGAGGAGAGTGTGTGGGAGCCAAGGAGCACCTTGGACATCTGGAGTCTGGCAGGCGTGATGGGTGGAGGGCTAGCTCGGGGGAGGGCTGGTGGGTCCTGGAGACAGGGCAACATCAGCTGGGGGCGATGGGTCCGAGCTAGGGCTGGAGAGAAGGGGGAGCCAGACATTCATCCCGGTCACTTTTGGTTTTCAGGACGTGGCAGCTGGTTGGACGAGGGGAACTGGTGGGCAGGGTTTGATCCCAGGGCCTGGGCAGCGGAGGCGTAGCTGGCAGCAGCGGGCAGGTGAGAGCCCTGTCTGCCGGGCAGGTGAGTCCCTTCCCCTCCCCGGGCCTCGTGTCCCTGACCTTCTAAAAGAAGGAGGTTTAGGGGATCGAGGGCCAATGAGGAGAAGTAGATGCCCGCCCGGCAGAGGGGCAGAATGGGGGCAGGAGAGTTAGCAAAGGTGACATCTTCTCGGGGGGAGCCGAGACTGCACAAGGCTGGGGGGCTGTGGGCCCATCCCAGGCAGAAAGAGCATGAGGGCAGGGAGGGAACACAGAGGCAGCCAGCGAGGAGTCCAGCAGGTGGGGTGGCACCCCAGCCCAGGGTCAGACAGGAACGAAGCGGGGGACACAGGATGGAGGGGTCCCCAGCTGCCACACTCACCCACTGTAATTCATTTAGTAGAGGGCACAGGGGCAGCTCTGGCAGGGCCTTCTCAGGCCAATGCCGGAGCCTCGAGGGCTGGAGAGAGAGCGGGAAGGCAGGCAGTGCTCGGGGAGCCGCAGCAGGATGTCACCAGGAGGGCGAAGTGGCCGTGGGAGGGGGGTCCCGGGACATTGCGCAGCAAGGAGGCTGCAGGGGCCCCGCCCACGGGCGCCGTTCCCACGAGGCACTGCGGCCCAGGGTCTGGTGCGGAGAGGGCCCACAGTGGACTTGGTGACGCTGTATGCCCTCACCGCCCAGCCCCTGGGACTGGCTTGACAGACAGTACAGCATCCAGGGGAGTCAAGGGCATGGGGCGAGACCAGACTAGGCGAGGCGGGTAGGGGGGAGTGAATGAGTGTTCTCAGGAGGGAGGCAGGCACAGGCAGGGTGAGGAGCGCAGCAGGCGGCGATCGTGGGGCACTGGCCTCCAGAGCCCGTGGCCAAGGCGGGCCTCGCGGGCGGCGATGGAGCAGGGATTGGTGCCTCGGCGTTCGGGCTGGAGACAAGGGTGAGTTTTTCCTCCTCTGCCCCCCTCAGCCTCCACCCAGCCCTTCCCACACCACCAACACCTTTCTCCTCCTCCCCACAGCCAAGTCTCCAGCTGGGGTGGACGAGCCCACCAGCCGCCGAAGGCCAGGACTCCAGGTCTGGCGGACGTGCGGAGAGGGACATGACATGGTCCGGAGTGACGGCGAGGACAGAGGAGGCGCGTCCGGCCTTCGTGGTGAGCATGTCTGTCCTCCCTGCTTGGGACTCAGCCCTGCCAGGACCGCCTGGCCGAGCCGCCATCTCACTGCCCCCACCTCTGTCTTCTACAGAACATCTTCGGCTGCCGGAGCAGGCTGCGGCGGGAAGCGCGTCTCTTCCTTGGCTTCCCCGACGGGGTCGGCACACTACTGCCGGTCTTTGGACTTCCAGAACCCACACAATGCAAGGTGCGGGGCCTCCTGCCCCACCTGTTGGAGGGGTTGGGGGTCACTCTGGAGGAACTCAGTGGGACCTCACTCTTTCCCCACCCGCAGAAATGGTGCTACCCAGCTCACGCCTGGGCCTTTGAATCCGGAAACGTCTGCAAGTACCTCTTACTGATAACAGGAATACTGCACTTTAAACCACTGCACACCCTCACTCAGGAATCGGCTCCGGAAGGTGAGCACCGGCACTCCTTCTGAAAGCCTTCAGGCCCCCAGCACCCTGCCCCCCTGACCTACATGTCACTATCTGCAGGTGAAGCTGAGGGAACGAGACCTCATCAACCCAACACCAAAGACGCCATCGGAACAGCGGCGCCCGCAGCACCCACCCCCCACCCGCGACTCCATCTTCATGGCCACCCCCTGCCGTGGACGATTGACCACCAGCCACCACGTCATCCCAGAACTGAGCTCCTCCAGCGGGATGACCCCGTCCTACCACCTCCCTCTTCTTTTTCTTCATCCTTCTGTCTCTTTGTTTCTGATCTTTCCTGTCTTTCCTCCTGAGAGATTCAAAGCCTCCACAACTCTGTTCCCCCGTCCCTTCTGAATTAATTTGCACTAAGTCATTTGCACTGGTTGGAGTTGTGTACACGGCCTTGAGTCTCCGTGCGAGTGTGTGTGAGTGAGAGCCACCTTGGCGAGTGCCCGCCTGGGGCCCGGCCGCCCTCCAACTGGGCCGGGTGACTGGGTGTGGGTCGTGTGCGTGAGGCCTTGCCCACCCTCGCCTAGTCTGGAGGCTCCCGCGTCAAGGAGCAGCCTTGAAGCATTCCATTACGCCCCATCTCGCTCTGTGCCCCTCCCCACCAGGGCTTCAGCAGGAGCCCTGGACTCATCACCAATAAACTCTGTTACAGCAACTTGTCTCGGTGTCTTTGGAATCCAGGCTGTGGGCCTGATGTAGGGGAGGCCAGCCTTAGGGGGCGGGTGGGGGAGGAGGAGGGGGAGCACATGAAAAGGGGGTGGGGGTTCCAGGGTGCGAGATTCTGGGATGAGTGCAGCACAGCACACAGAGGGAAGGGCTCCTGAGGTGGGGGGAGCTGAGGGGGTGTGGACATCAGGGGTGCAGGACAGTGGGGGAGGGGCTGTGGGGCCAGGGGCTCCACAGAGAGTGGGGCCTGGGCTGGCAGAAGAGTCCTGGGTTCTGAGGCAGGGGTCAGGCACCCCCTAGTGAGTTCCTCCTGCCACCCCAAAGTCCCGTCAGAATGAACCTTGGTGCTGGCCCAGACCCCTGAGGTGTGGGCTAGTTGACTGGAGAAGGGCTGGCTGTGGCCCTCCAGGAGGCCCACGAGGTGCTCTGGGTGACCCCACCCCTGCAGGGTCCCGAACCCCCAGCCCATGCAGACATTCACTGTCCCCTTCACCCTCCCCTTCTGCTGTGGGTGGGAACTGGTGCCACCCCAGAGGGATGGACCCCCACAGGGAGCCAGTGGGTGGGGATGTGAGCCAGTGGGCTTCTCAGTACGCAGGTGGCCTGGGGGTGGAGGTGCTCAGGGGGCAGGGGGCCGGGAGGAAGAAGGAAGGAGTTGAGGGTGGTCACAGGGAGGAGGAGCGGGAGGAGTAGGAGGGCCCAGGATGGGGGGTGCTCCGGGTCTTTCACCGGGGTCTAGCTGCTGGAGCCCCAAGAACCCCGGTGTGCAGGGGTATGCCCCCTGGGTGCCAAGGCAGTCCACTCAGGGTTTGGGGATAGCATCCCCATATCGGCCAGAGGCCAGGAGCTGCCTCAGCCAGGCCTCCTAGCTCCCGGGCCCTCGCTGCACAGGCGCTGGGAACATGGGGCAGCCCTTGGAAATAAGGCTGGGGTCCCAACCTCCCCCCCCTTCCCCCTCCCCCTTCCCCTCCACCCCCATTCCCAGTGCTCGGAGCTGTCAGGAAAATTCCTCCCCGACTGACAAAGAACAGACAGGAAGGCGGTTAGGGACGCCCCTCCCCTGCTGGCCTTGGGGTCTCAGTGTCCTGGGCGGAAGAGCAGGGTGGTTCCCCATGCCCCTTGGGTCTGGCCTCCCCCCTGCACCCTCTCTTGTACCCTCCCCACCCGGCTGTGGGCCTTGGGGTCTGTCTGAGACCCAGGGTTTCCAGGAACACACTTGTGTGCTAAAACCTGGGCGGGCGGTCACCCCCCAGGAGGCACGTAGGCATCCGGAGAGGGAGTTTCTCGAAGCCTCCGGGATGGTGCCCCTGGGGCTGCCGCCATCTCACAGAGGAGGTCAGAGGTCGCTGGGGCCAGTGCAGGGTGAGGCCACATTCATCTTCCTGACCCTACAAGCCAATTTGACTTACCCAAGTGGGTTTTTGCCGGCAGGATGAAGTAACACATCCATTACATGTCAAGAGTTAGGTCTATAAACGGCCTTTATTATAAACATCCAGCTCTGCAGGAGGTTTACAAAGGGGGACTCAAGAGATAAAAGCTAGCTTCCCCAGGTGGCTGGGCAGGAGGACCGTAGGGAGGGGGAGAGGGGCACCCAGAAAACCTCACCTGGGGAACACGGGAGATTTTGCCTGCTTCAAATCCCCACCTGGGGAAGGACAATTGGGAACTGGGGCCATGGGAAAGGTGAGCCATCCCGGGCATTTGTCACCTGCGTCAGCTCCTAGGGGCTGTCTCCTCCTGGTCAGAGAGGACAGGCATGCTGGTCACACCCACAGTTCTGAGCCCAGGGGTGTATGAAGAACACCCGTTCACTCTGGGGTTTCCACCTGGGAGTTGTATAGGAACAGGGCTGCTCCTTCTCACACTGCTGGGGAAGAGACACAGGCCTTTTGAGGTGGGCCCTGCTATCTCCCAGCACTGCCCATGGCCACCCCCGAGAGCAGGATGTGCCCACAGGGGCACCGCCTACCTCCAGGCAGCCCATGTTTCTCTGCTCCCCGCAGCAGAACAGGCCTCCTAGGGCAGTTCCCAGGTGGTGTCTCCAGGGTAGTCCCTGAGTGCCGGAGGGGGTCTGGGCCCTGGCCCCTGAGACAAGGAGGTGGGGGAGCAGCGTTCTGGGGGCCAAGCTTCAGGGTGAGGTGGGCAGGCGGGGGAGCCCCAGGCCTGGGGCTCTGCAGCACGTGCTCTACCTCGGAGCCTCATGCCGTGCCCTGGAGGGGGCTGCCCGAGCCCCCAGGTCTGAGCTGCCTGCCAGGTTGGAATGTGTGTTTATCTTTGGCCCAACCCAATTTCCTGCTTTTTAGAAAAGGGGCTTAGAGAGGGTTGTTAGACAGGCTCCGGGCGCCCCAACACCCAAAGGCACTTTGAAAATGCTCCTGTGTTGACTTCAGTGCAGAGAAGCAAACAGGGGCTTGAATTTCACTGCCGAACCCCGACATGGGGGTGGTGGGTGGGGGCAGTGGCTGGCTGCAAAGGTGCGGGGAAATCTGGGGAGGGAGGAACTTCCAACGTTAGGAGAGACCCTGAGGGTGCCCAGGCTTCCGGCCACGTTCCCAACCCTGTTAGGCGCCCGGTCTTCACAGCTGAACCCTCCACCCACCCACCTTTCGGTGGCAAGTTTATGCTGAGTGAAAGCCAAATCACCCCAACAGAGAAGGGGCCTCGAGGCACTGCTCGTGTGCTGCTGCTGCCGGTCCAGCCCGGAGACGCTCCTTGGGGCGTGTGTGTGATCGTGGCCCCGTCGCAGGGTGGTGTTCCCTGGAGAATGGACCCCCTGAGCCTGGCTGTGTGTGTCTTGTGCCTTTGTGTGGGATCGTGTCTCAACATGAATTCCATGACCTAGGAGCACGTTTTCCGGCAGGGAGTAGGGGCAGCTGGGGTGGGTAGAGTCAGGACACATGGTACACCACTGGTGAGGCAGAAAATTCCAACTTGACAAAAGGAGTAAAGTCCCTTAAACAGGGGAAAGTGACTTTGGGGTCTGACTACCATGCACCCGGGGAAGTCTCAAAGAAAAGGACGGTTGGGGCCCTGAGGAGGGCAGCCCCTCCCCGACCCCCAGCTCCCAGGAAGACAAACGGTTTTCTTCTTTCTGGAGATGGGGGTGGTATCAGCACTCAGAGCTAAGGGCACAGTGGGTCCAGGTGGGTGCCCTCCTCGGCCCTCCCAATAGGGGAGGCAGGCCGCCAGCACCTCAACCTGGACCCCAACTGGGTCTCAGGGAATCACCTCCCCAGATGGAACAGACGGAGCTGCCTGTGGGTGTGCATGTGTGTGCATGTGTGTGTGTGCACGTGTGTGTGCATGTGTATGTGTGTGCGTGTGCATATGCACATGCGTGTACGTGTGTGCATGTGATGCCTGCCAAGCCCCACAGAGCCAAAGACCTGAGTGGAGATCTTGTGACTTCCTGAAAGGGGGATTGGAAGGTTCAAGAAGGAGCTGTGGTCGGCCTTGCTCTCCCCTAAAGCTACGAAGCCCAGGCCTGCCTCCCATCCCTCCTTCCCTCCTCTGGGCCTCTCCTTTCCCCTTCTCCCCCCTTTGCCCCGCTCCCTGGCCTGCTCCTGGTGACATGCTTGGCCACTTTCCAGGGCTGAGGGAAGCCAGCGGGGCCCCTTCCTGGAAGCCCACCTGCAGGCTGGCTTGCTGGGAAGGGGCTGCTCTCCGTGCAGGCTCCCGCCCGTCCTGCGGCCGTTTCCTGGAAGCAGTCGCTGTGGGTATTCTGTTCCTTGTCAGCACTGAGCTTGCAAAGAAAGCAGACACTGTGCTCCTTGTCCTTAGGGAGCCCTGCTCCATCACCCAACACCTGGCTGGACACAGGCGGGAGGCCGGGTCCACGGGGAGCGGCGCGGGGCCGGGGCTGGACCAGTAAACACACGCGGGCGCCAGGAGCTGCAGGCTCCTCCTCCCTCCTGCCAGGGGCCTCTGCTCGCAGGCACGCACCAAGCCCCTGGGCAGGGAAGCCCAGCAGTGGGTGCAGAGCAAGCTCCCGGGAAGGGGGTGCCATGTGGACCCCCAGGGAGAAGAACTGGCAGGGCTGTAGGGGACGTTGACGGTGGGCCCCTCACTGCAGAAACCTGGCTGCCTGGGGAAGTCTGGGGAGACAACGAGGCTCTGAGGCTGCGGGAGCAGGCTTCACGGAGGCCTGGCGTGGGGAGGCCGCTCAGCAGCACGCACCCCGGAGCCGGGGAGGGGAGACCGGGCCCAGGAATAGAACAGAAAGGTGGCTAGGAGGCCGGGAACCCACTGACCTTCAACAGAGAGGGGGGCCTGCCCTGGGGGCGCAGCGGTGCAGGGGTCCAGCCCTGCCCGGGGGAGCCGCATGTGCAGGATGTGCAGCCAGTGCATGGACCAGGGAGCCAGGGCAGGACAGGGGAGAGGGACAGGGCAGCAAGGAGCAGAGAGGGGGCTTCGGGCACTCCCAGGAGGAACATTCTCTGGAAGAGACGGCCTGGGGGGTGACCGTGGGGAGCCATGGTGGCAGCTAGGGCTGTGGCAGATGGAGGAGAGGCCGGCGGGGTGGACGTGCAGGGTCAGGACTCTGGGGCCCACATGCCTGTGACAGCGGGCAGCCCCAGGGCTCTCCACTGCTCCCTATTCCCATGGCTCACAGGCTGGGCCCAAGGGTGGGGTGGGATGAGCAGGAGATGGGGCCCAGCGGGGAAGCAGGGCCCCAAAGGACATTTAGAAAAACCGGTTTATGCAGGCTGCATTCAGAGCATGTGGCATGCGTGGCAGGGGCCTGGGAGCACGGAAAGGCACATGCAGGGCCCCCGAGGGGCTCCCCATTGGCCGGCAGTGACATCACCCCTGTGTCAACACTGTGATGTCTGCAGCTCCGGCCAGCCAGGGTTTATGGAGCGAGACCCAGCCCGGCCGGGGCCCTCAGCCCCAGGCCCACACACTAGCCCACTGTTTAGGGTCTGGGGTGGCGGCAAGGCCCTGGGGTCCTGGCGCCACGGCTCCTCTGCCCACCCTGACTTCCCGCCATGACGGCTACCCCCTCTGAGCGTTCCCAGCCAGACACTGTGGGGCCCACAGGCCTGCCCTCCCCCTCCTCATCCGTCTAGAAAGAATCTTGGAGGTCCTGTGGCTGGGGGCACTCACACCTCTGTGGCACAGGCGCACGGGGTCAGGGGGCCCAGAATGGCTTCTGGGAGGGACCTCGGGTGGGCTGACAGCTCTGGAGGGCTTCAGGGGCTTCTCTGCACAGGGCTAGCCCCTCCCAGACCTCTGTGAAGCCAGCACGGGCCTCCCCTCCCTGCCCGTAGTTCTGTGCGGTGTTGCTTGGACTGCACTGAGGGCCGCTGGTGAGAGGGAGGGCAGGGAAAGGACGCCGTGGTGTCTGTTCCTGCCCACCTGGCTGTGTGGTCCCCTCCAACTAGGGACCACCCTTCTGAGGGCCTGGGGGCACCTTGAGGTTTCCAGGGCCTCCCAGAGCAGGGTATGGCCTGATGCCCACTCTGAGTCAGGATGTGGATGGGAACCCCAGCTTCCCAGCAGGCCAGTGTGCGGTGGTGACTCAGGAGGGGTCTCGCCTCCACTGAGGGGCTACCAACCTCTGTCAGGCCACCGAGACCCCCAGGAGTCTGAAGGCTGGAGCCCTGGGGCTGGGACCACATGGGACTTTCCCACAGAGCAGCCCCCAGGCCCAGCTGGGGAGACTTCCCTTTTCTCTCCAGGCACACCCCATTGCCACCATGACACATCGGCCTGTTGGGGGTCTCTTTAAGTGCTTGCCGCTGAGGTGACTGCCTCTTTCCAAAGAGGTTTCTGGGGCCCAGGTGGGATGCATCAGCCTGAGCAGGAGGATCTGGGCCACCCGGGGGCCGGGGACCATCTCCTGGGGGGAAGGAAACGCCTGGGGATGTGTGTGCTGACCCGGGACATCCAGGGAGGCCCTAGTCTGTGGGGCAAGCGGAGGGGAGCGGCTGGAAAGGCTTGGCCGCCCCCGCCCTGCCTCCCATTCCTCAGCTCTGTGCCTGTCAACCTCTGTCACCCAGTGAGTGATGTCCAGGGGCCCTGGAAGGGTCACAGCATGTTTGAGCGGGTGAGAGAGAGGGGAAAGGCGGGGGTGGGGAGAAGGATGTGGAGGAAGCTCTAGGCCCGAGGAGGGGTCTGGGAGGGAGGGAGCCCCTGGGGCCTCTGGGAGGGTCCCTGCCTGCTGCCGCCAACCGGAACCCTCTCCTCTTGGCTACCCCCCACGGCTCCAGCCTTCCTGGCCTGTGTCTCCCCATCCCCCTCAGCCCCTAGCCCTCCTGTGCAGGCAGGCCTCAGACCCAAACCCTCCCGTCCCCTCCTCTCCCTCGCCTTCCCTACGCAGTGGTCTCCATGGGTCAGAGCAGCAGCCTGGCTCTGCCTCGACGCGGGTCCCCTCCCCTCATCCCAGTCCTAGAGTCTCCAGTCCCGGTGGCCCCCCGCCCGCCTGAGGGTGAACAGCCTCACCCTGGGTCGTGGGACAGAGTGCACATTCACCAAGAGTGGCTCCCTAGGGACACGTGGCTGTTTGCAGTTCACAGGAAGCTTTGGAGATAAGGAGCTTGTTTTCCCAGTGGGCACGGAGCCAGCAGGGGGGCTGTGGGGCAGCTCAGGGTCAAGGCTAGGCTGTGGGGCTGCAGCTGCCTTGGGCCCCACTCCCAGGCCTTTGCATGAGGCCGGAGGCGGCAGCTGCACGGCGGCCCCGGGCAAGGCTCCCTGCCCCCATTGCTCTCCGGGTGGGCAGCCTGAGAGGGTCCGGCTGAGCCTCCCATATCTGGGACTCCATCACCCACCAACCCAATTAAGGCTGAATTTCACGTGTCCTGGGACTTGGGCAGACACAGCCCTGCACAAAGAGGCTGCCAGCCTCAGACAGTGGGGACGACATGGGCGGTGGGCAACGGAGATGGACAGCAGGACGGAGGGTGTGCAGGACACACGTGTCACCTGTGCATGCCAACGCAGGCATGGGAGGCTGGGGAGCAGACAGCACGGGCAGATGGGATCCCAAGGACATGGAATTTCAGACCTTCCACCCTCATCCTCTCTGCTGAGCAGCAGGAAGGCCTTGGGTCTGGAGCCTAGAAATGGACCCCTACCTTCACCTGCCCAGCCTGGACCTCCCAGCATTGAGGGTTGGTCAGAAAAAGCCACCCAGACTTCCTGTGGGAGGAAGCCACTAAGTGGGATGAATACCATTGCCTACTCCACCCAGCCCCACCCAGTCCTATCCAGTCCAGCCCTGCCCAGTCCAACCTTGCCCTATCCAGCCCTGCCCAGCCCTGCCCAGCCCAGCTCAGCCCTGCCCTGCCCAGCTCAGCCCTGCCCAGTCCAGCCCAGCATGCCTTCTCTGGCTGGGGAGCACAGGCTTGACTTTAGAAAGATGCTCACAAGAAGGACTGAGGCCACAAAGCCACCCTGTGCTCACAGGTCAGTTGGGCCCAGAGCCGGCTCCCCTGCCACCCGTCGGGGCTGTCACCAACAACACGCTGTGGATGTGAGTGGCTGCAGGGCCGCCACCCCATCTCCCGAGGCCGCCACTCTTGTGCGCATCCGTGAACCCTGTGCCACGCCCACCTCTGAGTGGTCCCGCTCCTGCTGCCTGAACCCCCATAAGCTGCCCTGTGTGTTTCATGGAATCTCAGCAAGGAAGGGTAGCCCACAATCCTGCCGGCCAGCGCACTGTCTGCTGAGTCCATGTGCCTGTGCTGGCCTCAATGTCCCCATCCTTCTGCAAACAGCCATCGGCCTACCACCTTCCCAGGGGTGTCTGCTGCCAGCTGGGACCCCCCACTCCCATGCGGTGTGAGAGGGAGACCTGGGCTCCCCTTGGCCTCCCCGCAAGCCAGGGAGAGGGGCTGCCCAGCGGCGGGAGGCGCCCCCCATGTGACCCAGGAACTTTGTGATGAACACTAAGGAAGCCTGTGAGAAAGAAGGAAGGAAAGGCCTGGTGTGTGTGTGTGTGTGTGTGTGTGTGTGTGTGTGCGTGCGTGCGCGCGCGCGAGTGTGGTGTTTGGAAAGTTCCAGAAAAGAGTCACTTCCCTGGAAAGGTTCCCCATGTTGTCCCCCAGCCCCTGCTCGGCTCCAAGGTGAAGGGCTGGGGAGCGGCGAGGCGGGCTTGGGCACAAGCTGTTCCTCACGGGTTTGTTTCCTTCAGCTCCTTCCAGCCCTTACCCCTCTCTTCCCACCACACATACACGTTTTTCCTCTTTCAATTGTTTTATTTTGGGCCAGGCGTGGTGGCTCACACCTGTAATCTCAGTATTTTGGGAGGCCAAGGTGGGCAGATGTCTTAAGTCCAGGAGTTGGAGACCCGCCAGGACGACATAGTGAGACCCCATCTCTACCAAAAATCAGCCAGGTGCGGCGGTGCAGATCTGCAGTACCAGCGATGCAGGAGGCTTGAGCCCAGGAGGTTGAAGCTACAGCAAGCCATGATCACACCACTGAGCTCCAGCCTGGGCAAGAGGGCGAGACCCTGTCTCAAAAAAAAAAAAAAAAAAAAGTAGAAACTTTATTTTAAAAACTTGTTTTATTTTAACACTTGCGTGCTTCAACTGTCCGAGAAGCAGCAGGCAGACTGTGTCAGACGGCCCGGCCCTCGAGATCGATCACGGCCCGGCCCTCGCGGTCACGGCCCTGCAGCCCGCTGCGTGCGGCCGTCTGGCCTGGCCTGATGCCTCTGTCCTTCTTGGCACCAACTCACAGCCCAGGCCCATCACAGACCCGGGGCACTGAAGGAGGGGCGGACCCAGCCCCCACCTACCCTGGGTCTGAAGATCTCTTAGGAGGCTGCATGGGATGCCATGAGTGGGAGGGGCTGGCCAGTAGCCTGGAGGAAGTGCCGGACATACAGAGTGGGGCATGTCCCAAACTCGGGGTGCTGTGGCCTCCAGCTGCCAGAACACCGATGTGCTCTGACTTCTGGGTCCCCACCCCCAGAACTGCAGGGGATAGGACCACAAGCCGCGCTTGGGGAGAGGTCTTGCCCGAGTGGACATTTGCCTGATGACAACTGCTCTCAGGCTCAGGGGTTCCAGGCTTTGCCCGGGAGTCTCATGCAAACTGCTCCCATTCTACAGATGAGGAAACTGAGGTGTGATCACGGCTGCCCCTGAGCTTCTGCAGCCAGTAAGGTGACAAACCAGGATCTGCTCCCCGGCTGCCTGCTGGGCTCAGTAACACAGTCTCAGCTACCCTGTGACACTGTGTGTATCTGTGCTTGCAGGAAAGGTGACCAGAAGCCCCTTTTCCTCCACGCAGTGAGCCTACCAGCAAGAAGACAGTCCTCAGGTGTAAGGGTGAGCCTCACGGTAGGCACAGAGAAACAGAAGGAACTTTCTAGAAGGTGAAGCCTCCCATGCTGAGACTCATAGAGAAGGGCAGATCTCTGTCCACTCCTGCCCACTCCCCAGCACACACAGAGCAGGCAGGACAGAGAGCTCCAAGTCCCAGGATCCTGGATCTTATAGCCCTCGAAGGAGGGAGAGAGCGTGGCCCCGAGTGGGCACCGGGGGAAAGGTGGGCACAGTGCTCAGGGGTCCACTGACCATCCCAAAGGTTGCCTCAGTGGGGCGTGGGCTTCTCCTCCCTCCCACGCACAGTGTCTCTAAGGATGATGTCGTGTGCCCGGCAGGGATGCCGTACCTGGCCCTTGCTGGCAGCGCCTCTGGGATGAGGTCAGCTGAGCCTGCCATCCTAACTCGGAAACACCATCTAACTCTCTAAGTCCCTTCTTGGTGAAGCGGGGGGGCTTGCACCCACCTCCCAGCCCCCATGCACCTGAGGGGGTCCCTGTTTCACTACCCTGTGGCTCCACCATGCCTCACTCATCTGGCCCGGGAGACAGAGGGGACCGGGAGATGCCCCCTCAAGGCTGGTGCTCCTCTTTCACCCACGACAGACCCCAGCAAGTTCTCACCTCCAGAGGCCAGTCCACCCCGCAGGCCTTGGGTAACGCAGCCCTGCTTCCATCCCGAATACCACTCCAAGAAAGTGACTTGGAACTCCTGGTCCCATGGCGGCTCCACCTGGAGAGGAGTGAATTCCAGCCCACACACCCCGTCTCCACGGCGAAAACCGCTGCTGGCTGCTCCCACCTGGGGACTCTGGGCCTGGGGCTCCTGTGGGAGTTGAGGTAGCTGAGTCCTACAGAGGTGCCCCTCTCCTCCCTGCCCAGCGGAGCTCGGGGTGGGGGCAGATGAAGACAGAGTGGGAAGCACGGGGCATTCCCCTACACACAGTGCTGAGAAGCCAGGGGAGCACCCACAGGAACCATCTCGGGGTGACCCCCCAGCCCAGCCACAGACCCAGGGCGAGTGTCCGTTCCCTCCCGCCTGGAGCCACTGTGGCAAGGGGAAGGGAGAGTGATGCCGGTCTCCTGACTCCTGAAGCCTGCAGTCCAAGCTCCCAGCCCTCCGGCGGGTCAGGGTCTATACACCGCTGCCCCAAACACACCCCCCAGTCCCAGCCCACAGGCTTCCTGCAGGACTCCTGGTGTACCTGGGGCTGAGGACCATGAGAAGGGATGCAAAGAAGCTTCTCTGGGAGGGTGGTCCCCACCACCCTTGGACCCCCAAGATGAAATCCTGGGGCCTGGGCTCAGGTGGACCCTGGGAGGGATGCGGGGGGCTGCTTTTTGCTCCAAGAGGACAAAGTGCCACATTGGCTCAGCAGAGGGCTGCTGCTCAGGGGAGACCCACAGTGCAAGGCCGCACAGCCCACCAGGAAGCCTCGGAGCCTTCCGGTTCCAGGCTGAGACCGTGGACAGGGACCCTTTGTGAGCCCTCGGGAAGGCAAACCTCACAGCACAGGAGGAGGAGGGCCCTACCCACTCCCAGAGCCCAGCATGGGGGGAGTGGAGGGCGGAGTGGGGGGAGGAGTGGTGCCCACATGGGAGCTGGGGAAGGGCTGGACGCCCCTCACAACCCCCAGATACCCCAGGCCTCCCCTCCTTCCACAGAGAAACCCACTGGGCCTGACCCTGCCCTGGGCATAGGGTCAAGCCAGGGATGGTCTGTGGGAGAAAGATGGCTTCATCGGCCACTGGCTGGGCCAGGCGGGTCTTTCCCCAGCTCTAGGTGGCAAATGGGGTGGGGCCAGAGCTTTCTGGCCAGGGAAGACACTGGCCTGGCTGGTGTGGCAAAGGAGAGTGAGAGGCCACTCTGGCCTGGAAGAGTCCCCGGCCACCTGGATGGGGGTGGCCAGGCCTGGTCCCTGCCCCCACTCTCCGAGGGGTCGGGGCAACCGGGCTGAGCCAGCAAGTGTTTGTTTTCAGATGACATTTGTAAAGAAAAACAGCCTCCCACACTGCTTGACCCTGTGTCTGGAATGTGGGGAGGCAAACAGCTGTGCCCTTCCCAGACCCCGCAGAGCCCCTGGAGGGGGCAGGGCCCAGAGGTACAGCCCGGGGAAGCACTGGCCGTGGTGGTCAGGCTGCGGCAGCCAGGCTCTGGGCTCTGTTCGGGCCACACTGTGTCCCCAGTGGGGTGCCGCCACACCCCCATCCTGGGACCCGCCGGTCAGACACCCGCAGGGACAGCTTGTCTTGGCTCGCTGGCTCCAGCACCTCGCTGGGTCCAGCAGACACGCGCTCCCGTGCGCACGCCGCGCCCCAGGCCAGCCCTCGCGCCTCCACTCCTGCTGGGCCCCCTGCCTGCTGGGAGCTGCCGGCTGCCTTGGCCTGCCCCAGCAGTCTCCACACCCCCGCCTCCCGGTAGCCCTCCTGAGGGACTTCAGCCATGCGGGCTCAGCAGGGCCAGCCTGAGCCCCTGCCCCACCTGGCCTATGTGGAGGGTCATCAGCCCCCTGGCTCCCCAGACCCTGCAGGCAGAGGCTGGGTCCCTGGGGCTGGGGGAAAGCCGACTCCAAGGCCTCTGGCCTGGATGATTTCCCGGAGGCCTGTCCCCTGCCACATGCTGGGTGAGCCTTGCTATTGCCTGGCCGCTTGTGGTCCTCTGTGCGACCCCTGCCGCAGCCCGGGGGCTGGGCAGGACACTCTGATTGGGCAGCGGAGCCATCCTGGGGCTGCTCTGACCCTGGCCCTGACCCTGCCCTGGAACCTGGTTTCCAAATCTTGCCTCCTGCTTTCGCCAGACCCCCTTGACCCCTTCTGCTGACACTGGCACACCCTTGGGGCTTCCTGGAAGAGGCTCCTCCTTTGCTCACCATTGGGTGCTGTACTTCACCAGCACTGACCACCGCAAGGTGCGGGGACATCCCCCTGGTCCCTCTCCTGGGAGTCCCACCACCAGCTCCCCTTGGCAGGATATGGGAGCACTAGGCCCTTCCCTTCCACTGGGGGGCCCTGGCCCCAGGTCCCTAAGGCCTGGACCTGCCTCTGCCACCCTCAGAGCAAGGATGTGCTGCAGAGGGGGAGGGGCTGCGGCAGCCCCAGAGCTCCGGCTTCCTGCCTCCCAGCCCGCAAAGCACTAAAGGCCGTAGGTCCTGTGACATCAAAGGCCCAGGAAGCTCCTTGTGCTGAGTTAAGCGAAGTGCGGCAGAGGCATGTGGCTGGCATTTCCCACGCTTGTGACCACTCTGCTATGGGCCGGGGAGGGGCTGGGAATCGGCTTCCCTGCGATCCTGCCCTCCCTTGTCCTCCAGAGGGACCGTGGGAAGGCCAGGTTGAATAGTTAAGCAGCCCTGCAGAGCACCTCATTTGCCGCAGGGAGGGTGGACCGAGGCCCAGAGCGTGCCCTGTGCACGCTGTCTCAGCACGGGGCACCCCGCTGCAGGGGCAGGCACCCATGTCTGTGGCTGCCCCTGAGCTGCCCTCTCCGGTGCCTAAAGGCCCAGCACCGCGATGGCTGCTGGGCAGAGGACTTGTGCAGGGGCGAGGCCAAGGGGTGGGAGGCAGCTAGCTGCAGGAGCCCCAGGGACACCAAACAGGCATGCCTGCCCCCTCCTTGGTGGGTGGGGAAAGCTTTAAAATGGTGGAAAAACAAAGGCATGGCCACGTTTCCCAGGCACTGCTTAGAAGGTTCCAGAAGGAGTGAGACAATGGCCCGGAGAGAGTGGGGCCAGGCTGATGGGGGCAGAAGGATGAGGCCATCAAGGGCCACAGCGGGGGTGCCCAGAAGCCAACGACCCCGTGCTTATCACCGGTGTCTCTCTGCACACAGCGTCTCGTCTGCAAAGTTAGCTGAGCAAACGCCAGGAGCCAAGGGTCGAGGCAACGCCATCCGTGGGGCCACCCCACGCCCCCTCTGCCTGACCCACCAAGCCCTGCTTTCCTGGTTGAAATCCAACTCACAATTTGCCCCCAGGGGCCCGGCAGCCCAGCTCACAGGAGCCACCCTGGAGCCGCTGCACCCACAGTGCCCAGCTTCCTGGGGGCGGGGGGACAGGGGCTTGGTGGGCCTTCCTGTCCCCCACCCACCCCGGAGCAGAGCCCGCCTGCGTGACCGGGAGTGATTTTCTGCTTCTGTGGTGCTGCAGATGGTCCTGGAGCTGGTGGGGGCAGCTGTAATCACATTACCCTCAGCTGTGCCTCCACTGGGCACTGCGGTGGGGACAGGGCTGCCAGGACATGACTCCATCTACCTAATGCCAGTGGAGCCCTGGGGGCGTTGTTAGACCCATGGGGAGGGGTGGCCGTCCCTCTAGGCCCAGAGACCCCAGGACAGGGAGAAAAGCGCAGGAGAGTTAAGCAGTTAAGGCCAGAAGGGGCCAGTCCGGCCAAGCGGGCAAAGCTGTACATGGCTGGGCAGGGCCTAACTGAGGGGCTGTGTGGGGAACAGAGGAGGTGCCCCAAGCCCCCGGCCACTCTGAGCAGCTGCTCGTCTTACCCAGGCCCAGGCCCGCGATGAATCGTGTGACTACACCCAGCATAACCAGAGGGCTTGGCCCAGGGGCGTGGGCAGACCCAACAGCCAGCTCCAGCCCTGAGGCAGAGGACCCCTCGGCTTGTACACCCCTGCTCTCAGGCCTCCCCTTCACTGGATGGAGAAACTGGGGACCCCAAGAAGCGGGTGGCAGGTAGAGGAGGTGGAACTGGTCTGAGATGCAAGAGGAGGACTGTGGATTCTGGGAGCGCCGGGGGCTTCCAAGGTCCTCCACCCCCTCAACACATGTTCTCAAGCCCCGTTTTGCAGATAGAGGTAAGAAGCCTGGCATGGGGGCCCAGGTCTCTGTCACCAGGCGGGGTGGGGGGCACTCTAGCTGGAATCTGGCTCCTGCCTCCAGCGGGGGTCAGAGGTCTCTGGTGAGCAGCCGAGGGGAGAGGGGCACAGGCTGAGGGATGGGGACAGCTGCCGGCCCGGCACACACAGGCTCCCCTTCTCATGCTGGAGACCCCGGCTGCCCCATCCGTCACGGCCCACCCAGGACCATGCAATCATCCTCCACTTCTCCTAATCCTCCTGCCAGCTTCTTCCCAAGAGTCCAAGCAGTTGGATGCATTTTCTAAATTCTCAGGCCACTGCTGTTTCCTCCTCAAATTCCTTGCCCCCCACCCCGGCCCCCGCCCAGCCATGGGAAAGGACTGCTGCGGCCTCCCCACAGGCCTGAGCACGGGCGGGGCTGCGTCCAGGCAGCTGTGAGGTACAGGGGAGCCAGGAATAAGAGCCCCGATTACAGGGGCGTCATGGGAAAGCGGCGAGGGAAGGCCACCCAGGGCCCCTGCCACAGCCCCGCTCCACGCCCTCCCTGAATCTCCAGCCCTGGAGAGAATCAGATGGGGGTCCCAGCAGCTGTCACTTGAGTCCTGCTGGCCCCAGGCTCTGCCAAGAAAGCCCACTGGGCCATGCTGTGGCCACCTGGCTTGGAGCGTGGGTACCAAGGTATCGTCCCAGACTCCTACCCGTGAGAGCACAGCACAGGGCCGAGCCAGTGCCACAGAGCCCCCGGGCTGCACAGACACAGACACAGACACAGGCTGCATGTCCCACAGCCCAGCCTGCTGGGAGGGAGGGGGCTGCCCATGGCTCTGTGCCCTTCTGGAAGGGGCACCAGTGGGGCTGCTTGCCAGGTGGTGGCTCTGACGCAAAAGAGGGCAGATGGTCGGAGCCTGAGGGCAGCCCCAGCCAGGTATGCATAGTGGCGTGATGGCCATGACCCCCTCCCACGCCTGCCTCTCCGGGTCCAGGAGGAGTGATGATCTCCAGGCTCCCAAGGATGAGGAACAGCCGCAGGCTCGCTGCTGATAACGGGGCCTTCTCCACCTGGTGGGGAGTGATGACGCAAGACTGGATGGCAGGCCCCAGGCCGCTCCTTTCCTGGGGTGGTCACATCTACCCGCCTGTGCAGATTTCAGTCGGTCAGTGATTGTGCAACCAGCACTTTATCACTGGATGTGAGCATCTGGAGGCCGGGCGGGGCCCCGGGGCCGCAGCCTGCCCGCATGGGTGAGCGGTGAGCTGTGCAATCAGCCCCCAGGCCGGCACCGCCAGGCCCTGCCTTTGTTCCTCCACCTGCCGCCTGCCCGCAGCCTCCCACAACCTGGCCAGTCTGCTCCTGCCCCTTCCTCCCCAGGGCCATGACATGCAGCTGTCAGGCACCCATTTTCAACGAGCCTTTTGCCTTTTCTCTTTTCTTTTGAGACAGTCTCACTTTTGTTGCCCAGGCTGGAGTGCAATGCCGCTATCTCAGCTCCCTGCAACCTCCATCTCCCGGGTTTAAGCGATTCTCCTGCCTCTACCTGCTGAGTAGCTGGATTACAGTCATACACCACTACACCCTTCTAATTTTGTATTTTTAGTAGAGATGGAGTTTCTCCATGTTGGTCAGGCTAGTCTCGAACTCCCAACCTCAGGTGATCCGCCTGCTTCGGCCTCCCAAAGTGCTGGGATTATAGGCGGGAGCCACCGCACCCGGCTTCAACTATCCTTTTCATTAAAAAATTCAGAATTCTCTCCCCTGCCTGCCAGGGTGAGACCCCGAGCCACATAGCCAATGGGCCCACCCGACTTGTGGCCCTGGGCCTATCCCCAACAAGGCACTCTATGTATTCCATTCTGCCATCCTCGCCCTGCATTTCCAGCACTGTGACCCCTCTCCTGCCTCTTGGGCTATCCTCCGCCCGCCCTCTGCCTGGGGGCTGCCCTGGAGGCGGCGCCATGTCTCCCACTCGTGTGCACACACCGGCCCGCTCTGTCCCTCAGTCGCTGGAGCCCATGTCCTGGGGAAGTGTGGCCTCCAAACACTGTGCGCCCCCACGTCTTGCCTCCAGAGGCCACAGCAGGCCAAGGCTGGGCCACTTCCTTTGCAGGGACCAAAGGCAGGGCTGCCTCAAGGGTTTCGGGGCAGGAGAGAGGGGATGCGTCTCCTGGAGGCAGACGGGGGTCACAGGGAGGCTGGGGGCCTTGAGCCCTCCCAGAGAGCCAGCTGGAGGGATGCTGCCTGGTGGATGGGAAGTGGCAGGTGGGTGCTCCGGGTCTCCTCCCTCCCTGTAGCACCTTGGACATGTTTTGTTTCATTTTGGTGAAAGTATATAACAAAACTAGCCATGTAGCCATTGAGCCACCAAACCATTGAGACATTGAGCTACTGAGCCACTGACCATTGAGACATCGAGCCACTGAGACACTGAACCATTGAGATATTGAGTCACTGAGACATTGAGCTACTGGGACATTGAGACATTAAGCCACTGAGCCACTAAGCCATTGAGACACTGGGATGTTGAGCCACTGGGATGTTGAGCCACTGAGACATTAAGCCACTGAGCCATTGACCCACTGAGCCACTGAGCCATTGACCAACTGAGCCACTGAGCCACTGACCCACTGAGCCACTGAGCCACAGAGCCACAAAGCACACACATCAGTGGCATTCAGGGCATTCTCACTGCTGTGCAGCCATGGCTACCATCCACCTCGGAACTCCTCCCTCTTCCCAGACTGAAATTCCCTGAAGGTGCCCTGCCGGCTTACAGCCTCCTTGCTGGCAGATGAGATAGGGAGGCAGCCCGGCTCGACCAAGGAGGC
Organism: Cacajao melanocephalus; assembly: GCA_963573385.1. Taxonomy (NCBI): domain Eukaryota; kingdom Metazoa; phylum Chordata; class Mammalia; order Primates; family Pitheciidae; genus Cacajao; species Cacajao melanocephalus. Next base: position 22,101 of record CAUYLG010062306.1, read on the forward strand.
AGAAGTCTTGACTGGTCTCCCCATGGTCCCACGTGAAACGCCTATGGCAGGGTCCTGGCTGGACAGACGGCCATGAGGGGCGTGGTGGAGTGATTGGGTGCCCTGAACTGGGCAGCACAGGGGTGCCCTCGGCCTGCCCAGCCCCTGCCCTGCAGCCCACCCGGCCCGCCTGACAGCTGAGGGGAGCTTCACCTTCCAGCCTCTGGCTGTCATTAGCTGCTCGTAGCGGGAGGTGGGACGGGCAGGAGAGGCTCGGCCCCGCAGGCAGCAAGGATCCAGGCTCACGTGGGACCACCTGGACCTCATTATTCTTAAGTGGTCCAGTCTGAAAGTTTGGGGAAAGGGTAGAAAAAACTGCCAACCCCCAGGCCTGGGGAGCCCCACCCCCTCTCCAAGTCAGCATGGAAGCCCTGGGGGCATTAGCCATCATGGATTGCTGAACGGGGTCCACCCCAGGGCTCAGGAAGGGCATCTATAGAGGGTTCAGCCCCAGAAGGACTTGGAGGTTAGGCAACCAATGGGAGTTCAGAGCTCAGGAAGGGGGAGAGGTCAGACCCTGTTCCTTTGTCATCATTTGGGGTTCCCTCTGTCCTTCCAGAAGGTCACCCGGGGTGTCTACAGTCCAGGCCACTCTGACAGGGATGGTGCTTCCAGCAACCCCACCTTGGGAGGGACCCTGCTGCCTCTCCCTGCTCTCCACCCCCGGCACAGGCCCCAGGAAGCCTCCAGTGGAAGACGACACCAGGACGGTGCTGAGTGGACCCAGGGCCAGCATCCCAAGGCGCCCAGGACCCCAGACTGTCCAGCCATAACCCAGACTCCAGGGAGGCTGGGGATGCCTTCAGGGAGCGAACTAGCAATGTCTTCCACCTGTGGGAGGGAGAGTCTGTCTCAGTGTGGGGAGGATGTGCTCAGACCCCAGGCACGCATCCTGAGAGCGCCTGGCCCAGACCACCGGCTGGCAGTTCCTGCCTCACACAGAGCAGCAGAGGCTGGCAAGAGGGACTCAGGGCTTGGCCTGGGGGGCAGAGGGCCCTGAGGGTCTCTGAGGTCCTGACTTAACCCTGCCTTTCCCTAGAGAGCAGCCTGGGCACCGTGCTGAGGGTCCCTGCACTCCCTGGCGTATCTGGGACCCTTGTGCCACCCCTGCAGAGACACAGGAATGTGCAAGGTGGCTGTGAGGGGAGAGGCAGGCCCAGGCACCTGCAGGAGGCTGGCCCAGGAGATGGGATGTGTCCGGACCCTTAGTGTCGTCGCCTCTGTGTTTTGACCACTGAGCAAATATACACTAAATGAAGCACAAATCAGCATGGCCAAAGCAACAGTCGACTCTGTCTTTTCTTCTTAATCCCTCTGGCTCAGGGTTTCCCAGCCTGGACAGCCTGTCCGAGGGGAAGGCTGCCCAAGGGCACGTGGGCATCTGTCCGGGGACATTCAGGCAGTGACCAATCCCCGGCCGCCCTGGTATGTACCCAGCACTGTGGGCCTTTTCCCAGCCAGCCGGTGGAGGAGTGGCCACTGTGGGTCCCTGAGTCTTGGTGAGATGGCCAAGGATGGGCCAGTGATGGAGACCAGCGTGCAGCCACGTCCATGGGCAAAGGAGGCGGAATGGAGGACAGCTTTGTCATCCCCTCAGCCGAGCCATGAAAAGCAACCTTTTCCCCCAAGGCCCCAGCACCAACCTGGAGGCCACCACGGGCCGGAGCCCAGCACGGCCACCATCGCATCTTGGCTGTCTAGCTCAGAACAGGTCAGTTCCAAGGCATCCAGGCTGGAGCTCTGGGGGTCGAAGAGCACAAGCTCTTGATGAGCCTCTGGTCCAGCCACGGCAGCGGAGGGCCAGGTGAGAGCCTGCCCAGGGCTCTGAGGACTCCAGTAGGGGCCGGCTGAGGACTCCAGTGGGGGTGATGCCTCCCCCTCTGATGGCCAGTCGCAGGAGGTGATTCCCTGCTCTGTGGGCCACCAGGTACCCAGAGCCTCACTTGGAAGCAGCCATCCCTCCCCACTGGCCCCCGCTGGGATCCCGGTGCTCCAAGCGCCCTGCTATAGCCCCAGGGAGGAGCAAATCACCTTCCAACCCGGAAGCATCCTCAACCTCAACTAATTCCAGCCGCTTCCTCCCACCTTTCCAGGAGAACAGAGCCGGCCCCTCCCCAAGGCCCCGAGGCCCAGGAGGGCACCCTTCGAAGCAGAGACGCTCACTTCTGCTCCCCGAACGAGCAAGCCCCTGCTGAGGCACTGTGCTGCTAATTGGCCTTTGGGATAAGCAGACCTCTCCAGGAAAGAACCCTCTCCCTGGTCTCCTGGCCCCAACCCTATCCGGCTGGGAGTTCTGACTTAAGCAAATAATTAGTCCAGGGAATTGAAGGCTCAACAGAATCGCCCACCAGGAATCCAGTCTGCGTTCCTCCACCTTCCTCCTCCTGCCCCCGCTTTGAGTTTTGAGATCAACAGCAAGGCTTTGCATTTGTGGGGGCTTCCCCCAGACACCTTCCAGCCTCAACCCAGAGGAGATGGGTGCCTGGGCCCTGACCCCTCACGCAAGAGGACAAAGCCCAGAGAGGAGATGGGGAGCCATGGGCCAGGCCAGTTGGGGTCTGCAATGGACTCAGTGGGGTCTGATCCTCCTCACCCCAAGGGGAGCAATGGGAGCCGTCCCGGTGGGGCGTGGGGGGGCTGGGAAAATGGCAGAAATCGGGGAAGTGGCTCCAGGGCTCCAGACCTCTTCTGCTGGAGTTATTCAATGCCCCTCCACAGGGCCACACATCCTCTGGGCCCCCGGGGATGAGGTCCCCTCACTCCACCCCAAAATGGCATCTGGGCACCTACCTCCTGGCCACGGGCAGAGCAAAACTCTCTCCTGGACCCCAGTCCCCAGAGCCCTGCCCTTGGGAGGGAGCTGTGCATCCTCAGGAGCTCCCCTAGATTGCCCATCCCACCACCTTGCAAGCAGCTCACCCTCCCACCCCACCAGCCACAGGGTGCAGACACGAGCCGCGCCTTTTCCATCCCCAAACACTCGTTCTATGCCTGCTTCTGGAGGGCAGTCCTGCCTGCTCACAGCCCAGCCCTGCCCGAACTCCTGGCCATGCTTGGGGACACACGGGCGTGAGAACATGGCGTCTTGTTTATCTTCTGCGTTCAGGGAAAAGACACCCATCTGGCTGAGGGGATGGCAGAGCCCTCTCCCCACAGCCCCCTCTGCAGCTTGGCTCTCCTTTCCTCTCCCCATGGGCGGCCCCTTCTCTCCATCAGGATCGCCCTTCCTGGGCCTGGGGATGCAGGGCAGCCGCTGTTTCCTCCCAAGCCCTCCCTTCCTCCCTCAGGGTGGGGCCCTTTCCTCCAGGCTCCTCTCTGTCCCCGGGTCTCTGCCCTCTCCCAAAACCCATGTGCTTTCTCTGCATGTCCACCTCGTCCCCACTGAAGTCCCTCCATCCTCCCAGTCTCCTGCCTGCCAGGCCAGCCCTGGCGCAGCCACTTGGCAGCCTCGCCCCCCTCCCAGAACCTTCCCTTTCCTTCCTGGTCCCATCTCAAACTGCAAAAAGCTGGTGGGAAGGCGAGACCAGGCTGGGAGGAGCTCTGGGCCATGGAGATGGTGGCTGGGGGAGGTGTGGCAGGTGGGAGGACAGGCGGGCCAGGTGGGGAGCAGGGCATTTTGCTATGGGAAGGGCTAGAGGAAACCTCATCCAGGGACGGCCAGAGCTCCCCTGAAGCCCCTGGAGTCTTGCTTCTACAGCTAGGCGGGACTGCTGTGTGGCTGAGCCACGCGAGTGGCCCCATCCCGGCCCCGGGCTCCCCGGCGTCTGCCCTGGAGCCTACCATGTTGCAGTACTGGGTGGCCGCACATTACCGCTCTCGTCACGGTATGACCGGAGGTTCCCTCTGTGCCCATCAAAGCCCCAACTCGCCTGGACTTTGGGTCTGCAGCTGGCGCAAGGGAATCTTCCCAGGTTACAGCACAGGGGGACTGGGGAGCCAACACCAGCCGACACTAAGGCTGCCAAGGTCTTGCTTGAAAAGAAGACTCCCATTCTGAGAGATCCTGCTGGCCAGTCCTCTGGATCCGGCCCTCCTGGGGCTGTGGCCACCCACGGGGCTCCAGGCTGGTCTGGGGTCCCTGCGCCTCTGGGCCGTCACCCCCTGCTGTAGCCATTCCGGGAATAGAGGATGCCGCTCTGGCCATTTTGCTTCTTGCTGGGTGTCTGGGAGTGCTGTGAGGGGAGGAGGAAGGGGAGGGAGAGGTGAGGGACCCGTGGGAAGGGAGAAGGAGTCTCCAAGGAGGGGAGGGTGGACTGGCACGGTGCAGGAGAGAAACATGGCGGTGCCCAGCGCGAGGCAGGGTGCGGGGCGGCCCCAAGCTCTGGCTGCCTCCCCCTGTGGCAGGCCAGGCACGAGCTAGAGGACTGAGCTTGCTACATTCGGAGTCTGCAGAAAATGCTGACCCGCCAAGCCCTATCGGCCAAGCTAGGCCCGGGGGACAGGAAAGAGCCTGGGGCCTTCCCTTGCTGCCCGTCTCCCATTTCCAGGGCACCTGGGGACGGGCATGGCCTGGCATTCACTGCCCGCCCACTGGAGGTGAGCATCCTGCCCTGTCTGGTGCCCTTCCAGGCGGTTGTTACCTCCCTACCTCCTCCAAGACCCTGAGCAGGGGGAAGTGGACGGAGGCGCCCAACCCTCCCAACCGGAGGATGGTCCCTGCTCTGCTCCCCTTTCCTCTTCCCCTTAGTTCTCACTGTGGAGCAGGACAACAGAGCTCACAGGGGGCGGTCCCACACGCCTGCCATCCTTGGTCTAAGACTGCAGAGAAGGGGCCCTGAAGAGGTGGGTTGGAACCCAGAGGGTCTTTCTAGAAAGAGGAGGGCTGGTGGGTGGCAGGGAGACCTGAGATTGTGCCTTCAGCTGCCCTCTCTGTCCTGGCGTGTCACTGGCTAAGGGTCACGGGCCAAGGAGGGACCGGGCAATGGCTGGGAGCGGCAGAGTTGGGATGGCCAGGATGGGTGGGGGGTCTGTTGGGGATCCCAGGTGAGAGGAGGGAATTGGGAGTGGACCCGGGCCCAAGGCAGGCTGGGCGGCCAGTGCAGGGCAGAGGGCTGGGCCCCGGGGGCATTCTGCCCTGGCTCCCTGTCCCCTCATCCAGTGCGTGAGCTTCCCTCATGGAGCGGGCCTCAGCGAGATCACCGGGTAGGGGGTAGATGGAGTGCAATAATCCCCCAAGGAAAGTGTGTGGCGAGGCAGTGGAGGGCAGGGCCAGAGGGTCCCCGGCTGCAGAGCTGGAACCCCGAGGGCACAGGGCAGCCGAGCCAAGCCCCAGGTGGCCAGAAAGTGGCACTGTGTTCTTTTGGGCGGACCAGTGCCCAGGCAGTATCAAGAGGTGGATGGTGTGGAAGAGAGAGGAGTTCCAGGGGCACAGTGTAGGGCCTCTGTGCAGCTGGAAGGTGGAAGGGCGCTGGGTGCCAGGGCTGGCATCAGGCTGGAGGCTTGGGCTAAGGCAGCCTAGCAGGGGCTGGCTCCTGAACCCACGCACAGTGAGAAGTATGGGCAGAGTCACCAAGACCCGACCTGGATCGGGGTGCTCAGGAGGCTGGGGCGCTCAGAGGGCGCTGGGGAAGCCTGAGCTGCACAGCCTGGCTGCTGCCCCGCCCCGGCCACGCTCGGCTCCCTCGGCTGGCCAGGCCTTCTGGGCCCCATCAGGTGCTGCAGCACCCTGGCTGTGATATACCGATGCGAGACACGGTCAGCGAGGTGCCCCCATGTTTGCAAATACCCAAAATGACCCAATAGACAAGCTCAAGGCTGGATTTTCCAAGAGAGCCCCTTCAAGTACAAAAGGCCACCAACAGCAGGCCCGTCCGAGTGTGCGGCCCGCAGATGGCAACCTGGGCCTGTACCCTAGGACCACCTTGGGCACAGAGCGGCTGGGCCCAGGAGGCTGGCCTCTCCGGCGGTTCCACGGCTGGCCCGCTGGGCTCCAGCAAATGTGCGCAGGGCCGCCCAGAGCCCCGCACAGAACAAAGAACAAAATGGGGAGAGCGGGCCCTGGGCTGAGTGGGTCGAGGGTGGGTGGGCAATCGGAGGGGTGCAGCGGCAAGGCACCCGCTGCCAGGCCGAGGGCGGCTGCGGGGGTGCAGGGGCTGGGCTGGAGCAGCCCCGGGTTGGGGGCGGGGGCTGGAGGAGGCTGCGTGGCCGGAATCAATAACTCATGCTGGAGGAGGGCAGGAGACGTTTGTGGCGGAGTGGGGAGGGGGTGCCGGACGGGGTGTCCCTCCACCCCCAAGTTCAAAGTTTTATGGCGAGCAGGCTTGACTTCCTCTCGCGTCCCTCCTCTCCAGGTGTTATTTGAAAAAAATACTTTTCAAACTACATGCTGAAAACTTCAGCATGAAAATTTAATGTCAGAAACTCTGTAATCTCTTTCCCAGAGATAAGACCCAGCCCCTTGAGGAGGGGCGAACCCGATCCCTCTAACACAGAAAGCAGACGCCAGGCCAGGAGGGAAGGCAGGGGCCTGGCGGCCTCAATGGGGGAGGCTTACGCTCCCTCCCTCCCTCCCACCCGCCTGCCGGGGCTGGGAGGGGTGATTGAGAGGGGCCCTGCAGGGATGGAGCTGCCGGGCTGGGGTGAGGGTCCGGCAGGAGGGGCCGTCCTAGTGCAGCCTGCGTGCTGTGAGCACACCCCGGGCCTTCAGGAAACGCTTCCCGCTGCCCGCCTTCCCTCCCTCCCTCCCTCCCTCCCTCCCTCATGCACCCAGCTCCCCAGCTCGGGTTTCCATGACACCGGAGGCCCCTGGCCCTCTCCCTAGACCCTAATTTAGGCTTCAAGGAGGCTCAGGTTGTGGACAGCTAAGCTGGGGAGGCACAACGTGGCCACCGCCGTGCACGATCTTTCTGACCGGTGTCCTGGACTGGGTGGTGGGGGCATCCTGGGCTGGGTGGTGGGGGCGTCCTGCACACACAGGGTCCCTGAGACTAAGCCCAGGTGTGGGGGTCTCGGGCTCTGAGCTAAAGGCCCGCCAGGTCCTGGCCTTGGGGAGAGGGGAAGGAGCCAACACACACCCGGCCCCTGCCTTGGTTTCTCCGTGGGTGACAGAACTCTAGGCTGTTCCCAACAGTCCGCACCCTGAAGAAGGCCTCCACCTCAGACATCAGACGATGCCCAGAGCCCCCCTGCCCAGGGCCGGGAGGGCAGGCTGCCCGGAAGGAGGGTGGGGCAGCCCAGGGGCTGGGTGTGCGCTCCAGACCTGTGTTCTGGGACTGCATTCCAGGGGAGGGGGTGGTGGGAAGGCGCCTTGTGGAGCGAACTGGCTGGGCTGGGGGCAGGGGGCCCCCCAAGCGGGGAGAGCCAGGCATCAGGCCTACTGAACTGCTCTGCTGCCCCCACCAGGCGGCCCGAGGCGGGCGTCTCCCGAGACCTGGACGTGGTGACCCAGCCCCAAACTCCTGCATGAGCCCGAGACCCCCATGTCTCAGGGAGGGGGCTCCTTTGCAGCGGAAGGAGACAGGGGCCTCCTGAAGGCGCCGGATGCTCGCCTGGGGCGTTCATTGCCTGGAAGCCTCCAGAATCTGGGTGTGGGAGAGGCAAAACTGCTTTCTCCCCAAACCCCACAATCCTGGGTGACCCTGAACCCAGGCCTTGGGGACCTGGCTGTGTCTGCCCAAGCCCCCATTGGCCCCCACATGTGCTTTGCTTGGTCTGAGCCCGGTGGGCGGGGCAGGGCAGGCGTGAGGCCTCGGAGAGGGCTTCTCCCGACCCTCCTGCTTTCTCCAGGGGACCTGGGGAGCCCGGCTGCTCTGTTGTCCTGTGTTTGCCTGCCTCTCCCAGTGTTGCCATGGGGACGGCACCAGGCATGGCTGGGAGGGGTCATACCTCGGGGCCCAAGAGTCCAGCTCGTCCACCACAGACGGCACCCTCTCAGGACGCCCACGCCCTGGCCCCCGGCCCCCAGGCCTTGTTGAGAATGTTCCATGAGCCAGGAGGACAGGCACGAGGTCCAGGGGTGCCAGGCCTAGCCTGCCGGGCTGGCCCCTTCCCTTGTGTCCCCACAGCACCCCGCCCGGCCACCCTGTCTGTCCTTGGGGACCCACCCCTGGCCATCTCGGGTCCGGGCTGCCCAGGGTGGCCGGTGTGAGAAGCACCCTGGGTTTTCGTGGTGTCCCCGCAGCCTGAGGCGGAGTACTTCTCTTCCTGCACCCGCAGCCGCACACGGGCCCTGCACGTCCCAGGGCCCCCCAGCCAACCCAGTGTCCTGTCTGCTGCCTTCAGCTGAGCTTACTCCGGGGCCCCCCAGAAAATGTGAGAAAGGCCCGGGGACAGGGTGCCCCTGCCCCATGCTGCCGTGAGCTGCTTGGACCTCAACAAGTTGGGGGTGGCAGACATATTCTCTGCATGACCCCTGCGGCCCCTTCTCAGCCCCTTCCTGGGGGGTCCAGAGGGCCTAGCTGCTTGCCTGGCTGGGGCTTGAGGGGCCTCTGGGCAACAGCCCTGGGAAAAGCCTGAGGTCAGGAGAGTTCAGAAGCGGCCATGCTGGCCGGGTCCCCTTGACTGACGTGGACAACTGTGTCCCATCTCCCTGAGCTATTTCTGTTTTTGCAGGAGTCAGGGGAGGGCTGGAACTCCGGCTTCCCGGCATCCCGGCGGGCAACCAGATACCCCCAGATAAAGGGCATTCCTGGAGGCCTTCATCACGCTCCCCAGGCAGCTGCTGCCCCTCACCCTGCGCAAGTGGGCACGTCCTCACTGAGCCCCGAGGGAGGCTCGGAACACAGTTTCCCTGTTATGTGCCAGCTGAGGGGCTGGGTGGATTTAGCTGGGGTGAGGCCCAGGGGCCCAGGCGAGCAGGGGATGTGCTGGCAGAAGGACATGGCTGAGATGGGAAGAGCAGCTGGTCCTAAGCCCCACGGGCCCCCTCAGGGCCCCGAGCCTGGTTTTTATTTTGGGAGGCACTTTCTAGACTGTAAGCTGCCTTGTCCCTTGAGCACAAGTGGGGTCGCCCAGGACCTAGGGGGGCCTTCAGCGGGCCAGTGGGCCATCCAGCTCCGGAACACTGGGCCCTGGGGACCCCTCGGAGGCTGATGTTCTGAGCGTGTCTGCCCTGCAGTGTTCTCAGCCACACCCAAACCCTAGCAGGACGACAGAGGGCCTTTCCCAGACTTCAACGTCCCTAGACCCCCAGAGCTGAGGCCTGGGCCTGGCAGGTGCCCCCTCCTCCAGCAGGACGGGAACCAGCCATTCACTCAAGCCACCAGCACCCCACAGGCTGCCCTGCACAGCTATTGGGAGGGAAGGACCCAGAATCCTGGGCTCCGAAGACCTCTGTCCCCGGCAGCGGGGCCTCTGGAGGGTGAAGAGGAGGGATGCGCGTTAGGAGCAGTCATTGCTGCCGGTTTATTTTGTTAAACAGAAAGAAAAACAGCAGCCGCAGCACAGAGCCCAGGGCAGCTGACCTCCTGAAGCCAGGCAGGGTGCCTGGGCAGGGCCCCAAAACCACAGAGGAGGCCCAGCCAGCCCTCTGGGGAGCAGGGTCAGGCACCCCGACACGGGGTGACCTGGATACACGATGCAGCAGCCCCACAGCACCCCCAGCGCCTCCTCACCGGGGACCAGTGTGGTGGCAGGAGGCCGCCCTGGTTCGGGAGCCAGTGCTGAGGAATGCCAGGACCTGGCATGCTCCTTAACAGAGTGAGATGGCCCTGGCGGGGGGGGGGGGGGAAGGGGGGCAGAGTTAGGTCCTGACCAGGGTGGGGGCAGTGGAGGGGCTGAGCTGGTTCTAGTCAAGGCATGGCTGGCTGTCTAGGGGCAGCACAGAGGAAGGGCCCATTCCAGGCCAGCAATGGCAATGCCACCTCTGAGAAACGGCCCCTGCTATGAGGCCTCAGCCTGAGGTGCCTGTGCCTGGCATGCTCTGCCACACTGTGGCTGCATGAGGGATAGATGGCACAGGACAGAGCCCCACCCAGCAGGGAGACAGCGGGCTTGCCACGCAACTGCAGGCACCAGGGAGGAGGGGCTGGGTCTGGGTGGGGCAGGGACCCTGGGGTCGAAGCTCGAGGTTAGGCAGGTTTCTTCTGCAGGCCCGTGTCTCCTGGGCAACCGTTATCATCTCCAAGTTTTATTATTTTATTTATTTTTTGAGACAGAGTCTCGTTCTATTGCCCAGGCTGGAGTGCAGTCGCAAGATCTCGGCTCACTGCAACCTCCACCTCCCGGGTTCGAGCGATTCTCCTGCCTCCGCCTCCCGAGTACCTGGGACTACAGGAACCCGCCACCATGCCCGGCTAATTTTTGTATTCTTAGTAAAGACAGGCTTTCTCCACTTTGGCCAGGCTGGTCTCAAACTCCTGGACTCAAGCAATCCACCCACCTCAGCTTCCCGAAGTGCTGGGATTACAGGCGTGAGCCACTGAGTCTGGCCTCATTTCCACATTTTAGACAAACTAAGACAAGGTGGCAGCCAAGAGCCTTTGGGTTGCCAGGTGGTAGCTCAGAGTGAAAACCCGGACTCCTGGCCCCTCACCCAGGCCGCACACCTGCAGCCAGGCCTCCCTCCCAGAAGCTGCCACCAGGCCTGTTCTGGGCCCCAGCCTCCTGTGCTCCAGCCTCCTGTGCTCCCTGTCCAGGTGGCGACCATTGTCTGCCAGGCACTAGGAGCCAGCTGGGGAAAGTGCTGTACCCCAGCCCCTGGGCAGCCCACCTCATGTCCCTTTACACCTGTGGGCAGTGCCCTTGAGTCCCAGGTCCCAGTGCCGGCCATAGGTCCTCTCACTAACCAAAGGATGGCCACTGAAGGCCAGAAAAGTGCAGGCCTTGGGGGTCATCCGACAACCTCGCCCACTATGGCCCAGGCCCGTGGATGATCTGTGGCTCCAGCGTGTGGCTGGGGTGGGGGCACTGGGTTTTCTGCCCCCGGTGGTGGTGAATGAACAGCAGACCCCTGTCTACGCCCCTGGCCTGCCGGGCTCACTGGCCTTCCTAATGAGCCTGTGTTTCCAGAGGCCTTTGATCTGGGGCTTTAATGACCACCCCCTGCTGAGGAGCCACCGATCAATGGGCCTGCCCCCTCCCCAGAGCGCCCACAGCCAAAGCAGGGCTTATCCAGGCCCCCTGACTTATCCAGGGGGGCTTATCCAGGCCCTCCAGCCCTCAGCCCTGGGGCTGAGGGCTCCAGCTCCTGCCTGGGGTCACCAGGATGTTCTCGGTGGCGCTCCGGGTGGGACGAGCCTAGCTCCTCCTCAATGCCTCGATGCCCACAGGCAGGCCCAGCTGTCCTGGGGTCACCTGGGCACCTCCCAGTGTGTGACTGGGGGCAGGAGTGGCCAAGCAGGGCTGGCTCCCACCTTTGGGCACCAGAACACCATTTGCTCGGAACACAAAAAGACCAGACGTGGCCTCAGCTCCGACTCAGGGCACGGGAGGAGCCTGTGCGTCACACGGTCAGCCCCCCACTCTGCCTGGGGGACCCTCCTCCCGAATTCCATCCTGGGTGGGCCAGGGCCCTCTCCGCATGGGGTCTCTGAGCCCCAGCACTCGGCCCGCAGTGTTAGGCTCTCTGTGCTGTCTTGCCGGCAGGGCCCGGGCCCTCCGCTGGCCCCGAGGAAGCTGCTGCTGCTGTCCCCGCCATTGAGGTCCAGTGGGGACACCTTGACTGCCAAGGCCGGTTCTCCTCCTGAAGTTAACCAAGTGGGGGGCGCGACAGGCTGTATGTGCAACGTGGCAATGTAGAGGGGCCCACGCCGTCCCTGCCAATGGGAAGGCCGAGGACACAGGGCAAGCTGGGAGCCCCAGCAAGGACTCTGGGAGCCTAGCTCTTCAGGGCCACCCTTCCCCCAGGGCACCCCTCACCCAGGCTCCCACGCACGTAGGCACAGGCGGGAAATGAGACCTGTGTGCCGGCTCGGCCCTCCCCCTCTCTGGCAGCAGGCATGGGGTTTTATGAGTGCTACAAATCAGATATCACACAGTTTGGGGCTGACATGGTTTTTATAAGAATTATTTAAGGCCCTGGCCGCCGGTGAAGTCCCAGGGAGAATGGGGCAGGGCACACCCAGCTGCTGGGGCCGTCGGAATTCCAAACACTTCGTAAAGTGAAGGTATGAGCCGCCAGCACCTTGTTCTGTTTAACAGGAGGCCTCACCCCTGCCCTGGGCCGCGCGCGGGGGCTGCCGGGAACACCTCCCCCAGGCCAGGAGGAGGGGGCCGCCCGCAGCTGTGGAAGGGGGGCCTGCCTGGGCGGCCCTGGCTCCAGGCTGAGGCGCTGAGAGGGAGAGCTTTTAAGGGTTGGCCCCACTGGCGTCTTCCTCCAACCCCGAAGCACTGCCCAGGCTCCTGCTGTCACCCCAGACACAGGGTCCCAGCCACGCCCAGTCACTCTTCCTGGGGTCTGTGGCAAACTCCCGCAGGCCAGCACCACACTCAGGGACCACACGCTGGGAGTGTGGTGGGACACTGGTGTCCCGGCCTCAAGTAGGCCTCACTGGGCATCCGTGACTGTTTCATTCCGTCTGCTGAGGCTGCTGCTGACTGGCCAGGTCACCAGCTCTGGCTGTCCTCCGGCCTACCTCCCTTCAGAGGGCCCAGGCCATGGCAGGGAGCACAGATGTGCCCGATGCCACCACCGCTGGAGGAGGGACAGCCACGTGGGTGGCCCAGGGGACCCCAGGCACACCCCAGGAAGCTGCTCACAGGTGCCCATTGGCGAGGAGGGTGCGGGCAAGGCACGCGCCAATGTATCAACCTCAGGGATGCGTCCAGGTTTCTATGCTGGGATATTTGAGCACTTCCATAATTATCCAAGTAGTAGTGTCGTCTCGTACTATCAGACTAGGGCACCTTTCCTGCTGTGATCATGCTAAACCCATGAGATTGTCACCACCCGGAGGGCTGAGCAGCCATGCTGAGAATACAGGACACAGGGACCTGGAGCCTGCCCGGGGAACCTGTGGGAAGGAGGAGAGCAGCATCGGGGACCAGCAGGCAGGGCTGAGGGGTGCCGGTGGAGGAGGGCCACGGGCTCCCCAATCTGGAGGGGAGGCTGTTCACTCATTGCCTGACCTCTCTACCCACTGGGTGCCCCAAACCAGGCCTCTGCCTCAGGGTGCACTCAGGGGAGCTCAGAGGACTGTGCAGAGGTGGCCTTTGAGTCCTGGCGCTGTGTGGAGGGCCTCTGCAGTGCGGATGCTGAGCAGGAAGGAGTGGAGAACCAGCATGGGGCATTACTGTCAGACCCGATGGGCCCACCCCTTCCCAGCCCCCAGCTTCCCTGGGGTGGTGGGGCCTCTTCTTGTGGACCTCTGTCTCTGCAGAAGCATTTGCTACGGGGACAGGCCAGGAACCCTGCACATCTGAGTTTCTACGAATTCCATGTAGAAGGCCCGTGGGAATTTTGGAATCTTCTCTGTGTCATGTCTCTCAGGGAGGGAGGATGGCAAAGAACATGAGAGGGAAGGATGCGGTGGTGGGTCCGTTCCGGGATGCCTCTGAAGGCCAGCGCCCCCAGCTTCCCCACCATGGGCGCCCCAGAGCAGGGGACACTCTAGCCATGGGGTGAGCCCCCAGGGTCTCAGCTCTGCATAGCTGGGCCCAGGCCTAGGCAAAGAGCACAGATGTGTAGGGGGAAGACGGGTAGGGCGGCTCCCAACCTGTCGAAGAGCTGGCCTTGTGCAGGGAGAAGGCAGGCCCCACCGGCCTCCCCCATCAGTCACAGAGTCAGCGCCCCAGCGCCCACGGAGGCCACGGCCAATCAAAGCCAGATGTGGGAGAAATAAGAAAAGCGTACTATTTTGACTAGAAAAAGCCCTATTTACAAAGAAATAATGAAGTGATTTGCGGGGACTGGTGCTGGGGATGATCTCAGACGGGGTGGGGTGGTGAACGCAGACGCCCAACAGGTCACTCCGGGCCCACATGTCCCCACCCGGTGTGGTGTGGGCTGAGGCCTCAAAGGGTGCGGCTCCTGCCAGGCTGAGCTGGGTGGGAGCCTTGAGAGACATCCCCTCAGACACCCAGGCCCAGGAAGCAGCCGCGTCTGGGGGAGCAGGGGAGGTGGGAACACCGGGGCCCCAGCAGTCCTGTCCTCCCTGCGTGCCACGGCAAAGTACAGCATCCACTGTGAGAGCATTCTAGGGCAGGCGGAAGGGTGGAAATATGCTCAAAGAGAAGAATTCTCGGCCCTGAAAGAACTCTTAGCTGGCTACGGAGAGGAAAGCGGTACCCACGTGCACCACAGCCCAGGCCCCGGCCGCCACCCGCAGGGATGCTGTGGGCATCATGCCTGCTCCCAGGGCCCCAAGTGCAGAGGCGACAACACAGGGAATTCTAGGGGAGCGAAGCTGTGAGAGGTGCTGGAGGCAGGGAGCTGGGGGCGAGGGTGAGGCACACAGGGAAGGAGGAGGACAGAGATGCTGAGATGGGAGAGGATGACAGGGAAGGGAGCATGCACATAAGGCGGCCAGAGCCCTGGAGCTCGGCACCTCTGTAGAGCCCCTGAGCCCCAGCCCGAGCCCCAGCCCAGGCCAAGCTCCCAGGGCCCTGCAGGAACCCCCCGGGGGCCAGTCCAAGAGCAAACACACCATCCACATCCACGCATCTCCCCAACTTCTGGGCCACTTGGGAGGCCCCCTGCGCCCCTCATGAGAAGCAGCCCAGGAAGACGTCGCCTTCATGAGTGCCCCATCCAGAGCTCCACAGCGGGGATGTCTGTGGAGCCGGCCCCATCCCTCGGCCGCCCTCAGGCACCTTTAGGGCCTGGGGCATCACTTCCTCAGTGAGGCTATAGCAGCCTCACATGAACGCCCCAGACAAGAAAGTGCCCGGTCCAAGAGAAATGGCGAGCTCACATCCACGTAAAAGTGTGCACACACACGTGTGCCACAGCTTTGCTCACAAGATCCTAAAGGTGGAAGCCGCCACGTGTCCGTTGATGGACGGCGGATGAACACGGGGCTCATCCACACAGGGAAGCACAACCCAGCCACAGAGGGAAGGCGATCCTGGCGAGTGCGGCCACATGGGTGCGCCCTGAGGATGTCACGCCGAGTGAAATAAGCCAGACACGAAAAGCCACACAGCCCCTGGGTGGTTCACTCACGAAACATCCAGAACAGGCGCATCCAAAGCAGACCAGGCATAGCTAGGGACAGAAGGGAGCGGGGAGGCCCAGCCCAGGGGGGCAGGTTGCTTTCTGGGTGATGAAAATGTTCTAGCAGGGCTACACAGCTCTGGGAATATTCTAGAAGCCTATTGAATGGGTGGATGACAGGGTGTGTGAACTTCTTCTCAATAAAGCTGTTTCTAAAAATAGAAAAGAACATCCCAAGACCCGTGCTGTCTCACATCACCGCAGCCACAGGCCGCTTGCTCTGGGGGACCCCGCCATGGGCAGGCAGGGATGCCAGGCGGTGCTCCGCCCATGCCACCCACCCAGACTCAGCCAGGATCCGGCCAGGAGCACCCATCAAACCCCGAGGAAGAGGCTGGTAGCCTGGCTTTCCCACCTGGCTGAGCTGACTTCCTGAATTGGGGAGTCACTCACTCACTCGTTCACTCAGCTAATACAGTTGACGGTTGCATGAAAGTGGCAGGTGGAGGAGACCCCAAGATGGCCACCACTATAGCTGGCTTCAAGGAGCTGGCCTTCTCCAGCCTGTCCTCGCTCTAAGCCCTGGAGTGGACCAGGAGGAACCCCTGTGTCCTTGGCCTGCATCCCCTGCTGGAGGCCAGAAGATGGGAACCCTCAGTGCAGACGGGCGACCACTATTGTGACTTCAGGCTCCAGGCTGCAGAGGCGTGTGTTGGCTCGCTGGAGGCGGAGGGGCCCCCGGAGGCGGGTGGAGGCAGGAAGGGCAGAGGAGGAACCTGGGGAGCCTGGGAAAGGAAGAGCCCACTCCTGCCCCAGCGCCTGCATGGCTGCTCATCTGCAGCCAGGTACGGAAGGGAGGCCATTTTGAGATGGGACACTATCAAGCCGCCCCAGGAACACAAGCAGCTCCCGAAGAGGAGAATCAGATGCCTGCAGGAGGGAGGGTGGTCGAGGGGGTTTCTGCTCCATTCCAGCAGCGTGGCTCTTACCTGGAGCTGCCAGGGCAGGCGCTCCTGTGGGCGGAGGAGCCGGGCCCACTGTGGTTATAATTCATCAGCACAGACAGGCATGGGGCCAGCCAGCTCTGAGCACAGCACGGTGCAGCCTGAGGGCCCCTCCCCGCTTCCCAGGCATACGGCGTGGCACCGCCTGGACCTTGCCTACCCCCCTGCACAGCAACAGACAAACATCAATGGGGGCACGGGGCAGTGCTGTCTGCTGACTCTCCCTCGTCCCACTGACTTTGTCTCTGGCTACCCCCGACCCTGCTCCCAGCTGGAGATATCCATAAGGGGTAGGGCTGTCACATTAGGGGCAACTGAGGCACAGCCACAGGCCCACTTGATATCTCTTGGGTCAGGGTCCCTCTCCTGCCCCTGCCACGCTGAGTATGTCCAGACACAGGTAGGAGTGGTCTTGTCAGCCTTGGGAGATTAATCTTTCCGAGAGAGTTCCTTCTGCAGGAACAGCCTGTTTGGGTTGGACGAGGGTCTTGCCCAGGTGTGGGGGTGGTGAGGTTGACGCCCAGGCCGGGGGGACCCTGTGAGACCCTTTCTGGTCCCCATGCATGAAAGAGCCTGTGTTAGCACACAAGTCACCACAGAGGGGCCCTTGTGCAGGGGAAGAGACAGGCCTGCCCAGGTGCAGCTCCCTCCCTCCCTGAGCCTCCAGGCAGGAGAGGGTCATGAGAGCTGGCGGGTCCGGCCAGCCCTTTCTCTGGGCTCTGAGTGTGCCTGGGGTGGTAGGAGCAGACCCCTGGCTGAGGCCCACATCCTGAACCTTGAGCATCCCACCCCACCAGGGGCCCTTCCTGTGGGTGCTCCAAGCTCAGCTCTGTGGGTGTGGCCGGCAGGGCTCCTGGAGAGAGGCCAAGCCTTCCAGACCCTGAGTGGGGCCGCCTGCCCACCCTGGCCTGTTCCTCACCCCTCTGCAGTAGGCATGCGAGGCGGGTGTGGATGCTTTGGGGAGCCTCTCCAGTGACCTGGCGAGGGCACACCACACGTGGCTGGGATACGTACCTGGGGTCTTTGGTGCCGACACCTGGCTCAGACCAGAAACCACTGCTCGAGTGAACGACCCAGAAAGTGGGGTTTCATGTGAATTACCCCCAGAGGACTGGCAGCCCTGTCTCACACTGGACAGCCACACACCCGTCCCCATCCTCCATTCTTCAGGGAATGCGCCCAGCCTCACTGCCATGCTCCCCTCGAGTTTTGGTCTTGCCTCCATCTGGGCACTCCCTGGGACTGGGCCCACGCACTTGACAGACCCCCTACGTCTCTCATCTCCCTAAGGCTCTGGGGTCAGTGGGCCACCGTGCAGCTGGGTACCCAGTGAGGACTGGGGGTGAGGGAGCCCCCGGCGTGCTGCAGAGATGTGGGTGCAGTAGCTCCCCAGCCCCTTTCTCCTCCCTGGCAGGGAGACCTGCGGGAGACACGGGAGCTGCCAGGGGACAGCACAGGCCGGGTGAGAGGGGGCGGGAGGAGGGTCTGGAGGCCTGGGCGGCTGGAGCCAGAGTTAGGGCTGCGTGTGGGGGTGGCGGCCGTGATGGAGTGTGCCTGGCGCGCTGGCCGCCAGCAGGGCTGCTCAGGGCCCCCGTGTGCGGGGCTGGACGTGCCACGGATGAAGGATGGGATTCCTCTTCCCCTGCCGTGAGTTAGGGTCCTCTGAGCTCTCAGCCTCATGAATTATTTCTCTAAGGAAAATACAGTCGACTCCATTTCTCCGGCTCCACTTCCTGACCTTCCCCATCCCTTTAAATCAACACTGAAGGGTGAGCTTGCCCGGGCCTTCACCCCCCAGCCGAGGGCGGCCCTGCCGCAGCCCCTCCTGCCTGCACTCCGGGCTGGGGGAGGGGAGGGTGAGCCAGCTGCCACGCCATCTCCTCTTGCAAGCCCCTCAGAGGCTGCCCATGCAGCAGGAAAAGCCAGGGCCCTCACTCAGACCACAGCCGGCCCGCGCTGCCGATCCGGGTTCTACAACCTGAAGCCAGAGGCTGCTGGTCCCGAGGCCACGTGGCACCCGTGTCCTCCTGAGCATTCGGAAGGGAAGGCTTTTCACAACAAACCCGACTGTGGGAATGAGGCCGTGGCCGGGGGCTTTCCCCCAAGCGCCCGATTGCGGCTCCATCCTGGACAAGGTAGAGTGCAGATGGCTTCCTAAGCACTGAACCCTGGCCTTGATTCCCAACCCCAAAGCCGAAGCTGCCTGAACACAGCAGGGAGGGGCCTCACTCTGGCCTCCACATTGGGATTTCCAGGGAAGCACTGGAACTAAGGACAGGTCAAGAGAAACAGAGGCACCCCCAGGCCTCTGGAACCCGTCCTGAGGAGGCAGCAGCTGTGCGTGGAGGCCCGGCCGAAGGGGCTCTGGAGAGCCTGGGCCTCACCGGATGCAGGGGTTCCGAGAAGAGGGGCTAGAAACCATCTGGGCTCCTTGGAAGGTTCTGAATAAGACATCGTTAAATCCAAAACTCAAACTCGTATCCAGCTCAGGGCCCCTGGAGGCTGCCCCAGCCGGACTGTCCAGCTTTGCTGAACGGGAACCCAGGCCAGTCTGCCACGTTCGGGCCCTGAAAATGGCTGCTGGGCAACCCCCTTGCTCCCACAGGCCAGGCCAGGCCAGGAGAGGCAGCACAGGGCCTCTGGCAAGGCCACAGGCTTCCACGCAAAACCCTTTAGACAAGAATCAGAGGCAGAGGCTGAGCGTCCTGACCTGCCCTGGGCCAGCAGAATGCGGGTCTGGACCCCGGCATCCACCTAGACACTGCGAGGCCATCGACCACCTCGTATGGGACACTCAAGCCCACCCTCTCCTCTCCCGACCTGTCCACCCCCTGGGCCAAGAAGCCCACAGAACTGTTATTGCCATGACTGCCAGCCACATGTGGCCCCCTGCCCTAACCACCTTTCCAGCCCAAGTCTCTCTCGTCTTCTAGGCCCAGCCCCGGGCTCTAGGCCTCCATGCTGGGCGTCGCCTCTCCTGCCATGTCTCTCCTGAAACCCTGCTGCCCTCGGATCCTCCCTGGCCCTTCTCGGGTCCTTGCTGCCACTGTGTCAAACTGAAACCCACAGGTGGGCCGGGGTTCTCTCTGCAGGCCCCGAGGGCTGCTGACCTGGAGCCCCTCTCCCCAGCCTCTGCCTAGGCCGGGCCGTTCTCTCACCTGGCGCCGCCCCATGCTCACACTGCTCCTTTGTTCCTCCCTACGCCTCTGGGCTCAAGCTGTGAATGTGGCGCTCAGATTCTGGGTTATTTCACCCACGTGTCTCATTCCCCACCTGGCAGGCAGCGCCGAGCCTGTGTGTGACCCTCTCTCTCTAGCCAACCCGTCACCCCAGCATGGGGCCACCTTGTCTCAAGCCTATCCACCCTCAGTTCCCTGCCAATGCATACACCAGACCCCGGTCACGGCCCACTGCCGGACCCAGGAGAGCAGAGCTGGGCCACGTGGCGCTCAGAGCTGGGGGGTGGCTGCTGGGTGGCTGGCACCCAGAGACCACAGAGCAGAAGGAAACAGAGCTTCCGGCTTTCTCCTGCAGCAGGACTTTTATTTAGGTGTTGGGACTGCTCTGCTGTGGTGCCCACCTGGGGCATGTCCCTGCTGGCCACCCCGTCATAGCCCGAACCAGTCTGTGACGCCGCCCCGCCGAGGGTCGCTGCTCTGCTTCCGCTCCATGGTCTCCTTGAGAATACTCTGGAGGTCGTCGGCAGCGCTGCCTTCCGGGCTCTGCTCTTTCTCGGGAAACAGATCTGGGAATGTGAAGGTCTGTCCGTGGGCCTACGGGAGAGAACAAAGGCTCCAGCCAGGGCTGCGAAGACTCCTCAGCACAGAGGTCTGTGGGGGAGTCTCCGCTCTCTGGCAGCCCCTTTCTGCCGGCGCCTGATTCAACAGTTCAGTGGTACCTCCCCGGGCCTCCTGGGGCAGCGTCCCTGCCTGGAAAGTAAGCACCCCCATAGCCACGGGCCTGGCTGTCATGAAGCAGCGGGGGGGTGTGGTGGGATGGGGCTGGGGGTGCGCAGCTCCAGGACAGGGCCGCTTTCCCCACCACTGCCTCTTTAGGGCCTGCTGTCTGCCCCTGCCCTGGGTGCACCCATTCACCAGCCTGGGGCCGCCTGGCTGGACTGGAGGGCAGGGACAAGGCACAGAAAAACATGACACAAATCACGTCTGGTACCACGCTGAACCTGTCGGTCCAAAACGCCTCAGGCTTTACCCACATTAACGCTTCCTCTCCTCCCAGCCCAGAGCCTGGCAAATAAAATGAACATCACGTACGAGAAATGAACATCACGTACGAAGAAACATACACGTACAGCAGCCGATAAATCAGAACAGGCTCTGCCAATTAACTGGTCTTACATCTTTCACTGAGAGTTCAGAATGTGTCTGCGTCAGCCAAGCCCCAGCCCAGGCTGTAGCACGTGGCTGGGGGTCACCAGAAGAGGGGATACTGCTCTTTGGGGACCTACGCAAATATGAGGGGCCATTTTAACTTGTAATGATTACTAAGTCGCTCCAGAGATAAAGGGTGAGAGGCAGAGAGAGCAGAGGAGAGGGCCAGCACTTCTTGGGTCAGATGTCCTTCTGTTTCCAGACAGGTAGAGGAAGAGTGAGGATGGCCCCCAAGTCTGGAACCCCTTAGTGAGTAAAATCAGTCAAGTGCACCTGGCTCTGGCAGACCCTTGTTGTGTAAATAAATTTGGAGGTGGGTAGGCCCCCAAGTATGATCTGAAACAGGCATTCCACCCTGCGAGGGAGGTGTGCGCACCCTGATCCCCAGAAAGAGCATGGGGGCGGCTGGGGAGCGTGGCACTGCGCACAGTGGCCAGCCTGCAGGAGGACTGCCTGACACGGCTCTGGACTTTTCATTTTTTAAAATACCAAGGGGTAATCGTTTACATGCGAGGCTGACTGCCCAGAATGGGGGATTTGCCTTTAATATGTGGAGGTGGCTCTGCTAGTTTTCTGAGGCAAGGAGAATCCAAAATGACAGTTCAAAACACAAACATGGCCGTTTGTCATAGTTTCGGGAAAACATGGGGGAAGCTGGTGAGAGAAAATCCATTTCTTACAGGAGAAAAACGCCGACTGTGGAGGCCAAGCGCGGTTTCCCAGGGGATTCCCCTTTTCTAGAGAGAGTCACCTTGTACTTACAAAAAAAAGCCCTTGATCTTTCCAAAGAAGAGAGAGACAGCCGATCAGGAGTAAATAACAGGAACGGAGAAAAATGTCCTAATGACAAGAGGACAAGGCCGCCCTGCCTTCAGGAATCCCAGGGCGCCCTGGGGGCCGCTGCTCACCGGAGCCCACAGCTCGGCCCAGCCGGCGGCCGCCTCTCATGTCGTGCACCCTTCATTCCAGCGCCGCTCTCTGTCCACACAAGCCTCGGGCGGCGGGCAGTCAATGCTCTTTTTGTTGTGTGGGTCACTAAGAGCTGGTTACAGCTCCCAGGACTTTGGGCCAGGGAGATGCTTATCAGGTTGTCAAGAGAAAAAAATGTGGGACTTCCACCATGTGGGACAGAGCCTTTCCACAGCCGCCAACTCCAAATAAAGTGGATCATTTGATCTTTCCAATGCTCCCTCCCTGGGCATTGCAATTAGCAGTGATTCTAAGCCCTGGCGCAGGGCCCGGGGGACACGCTGAGCACGGTCTCAGCAGACCCAAGGCGGGAAAGGGCCTTGTGAGTCCCCTTTGCGGGGACGGGGACCCATGGCCACGGCCCATTTCTAGGCTGTGCGAAGATCTGCTGGGGCTCAGGAGGGGGGTGAGGACCCGTTACAAATTTTAATTATGGAACAGGAGGTGCCATGCCCGGCAGGGACCCTCCAGGCTCCCAGCTGCCCGGCCCCATCTCTGGCTGCCTGGACTTTACAGAGGGAGAACGGCAGGCAGGCAGCAGCTGCAGACACTGGACCCCGGGGCTGCTGGGTTCAGTTTTCATGGGAGGTGGGGCCCAGAGGAAGCACGAAGGGCTCGGATGACTCGAATGCCACTTGTAACTGTAGCTGCCTCTGAAGTGCCCATGGCGAGGCCGGCACACGGGATGTCCACCCACACGCCATGACAAAGACAGATGGGCCCGACAGGCACAGAGCACACAGAGGCCTTTATGAGCCCGACGGCTGCTCTCGTCACCTGGGTGGGCTAATTTCATGCACAGCAAACATTAGGCCAAATCATTCCGGAGGCCCCTGTTTAGAACAACAAATGTGACTGTTTTTCAGAAAAGCTGCCATGCTAACTTGGCTTCTTCACAGACTGCCTCCTCAGCCCCAGAACAGGCGGGCTGGCAAGAGGTGGTTTCCCAGTAGTGTGACTGCCATCTAGCGGCAGGGGCCGCTGGCTCAGCCTCCAGGGACCGTTCACCGGAAGACAACCCCATCCCCACCCGGTAAGGCCGGCCCGGAGGGCAGAGGGGAGAGGCCCCGGAAGCGTCCGGTGCTGGCTGTCCACACCCTGGCCGAGAGAGAAAGCGCCTCTGGGTTTGCCTGGAACTCAAAGTGAAGGGCCCGAAAAAAGGCTTTGAAACTGCGGGTCTCACTCTTGACAAGTCTGGGTTTCAGAAACGAAAGGCCCAGGCAGTATAGGGTGAGGGGTCCTTCTTCCCCAGAGCCCCGGCCAGGATACACAAGACAGCACCTCATCAGAAGCAGCCTGCCCTGCAATCCTCAGCCAAGACCCCAGCCCGCCAGACCCACCTGGGCACCAAAGACCTTTGTCCTCAAGGGCCTCAGACTCTGCCTCCGAGTCTGAAACCCGGCCAAGGACAGGCTCTCCAGAGGCCGGGGGCCTCCCATACTCAGACACTCTGGTCTGTGTTGGAGCCAAAACCCACCGGGCCTGAGACGGCCACCTTTGTCCAGAGAGCATGCAAACTCCAAAATCACAAAATGGCTGGAGGCTGAGACATGCCCCACCCGTCCCAGCACTCACGCGCTCCCAAGCCACCACCGACACCCCCAAGGCCATGAGGGAACATGACCTCACGGGGAGCCTGCCTCTGCACTGTGGCCCTGAGATCTGGCCTCGCAGGGGCTCCCTGGGCCCCTGTGTTTGTGTGTCTGTAGCACAAACACCCCCAAGGACACAGTCGTAAGGAGCCCCTGGGAGGCCCGGCGGGGGCGGCCCGCGCGCACGCACCAGCTGCACGTAGGCGACCTTGTAGTCCGGCTTCTTTATCCTCACGTTTCTGTGATCTCTTTTCCTGTTGGAGCCTGCCGGAAAGGAGTTAAAAAAAATCAGAACTTTAAAAAAGTACAACCTCAGAGGCCAGTGCCACTAAAACGAATCTCTGCTCTCTTAAAAATGCAGATGTGTTCTTAAAAACTCACAACGGCAATTTCTCAGGGAAACAGGCACTGAAATCAAATGAGCCGGCACAGCAGGCTCGAGGGTCCATCCCATCTCCCACCAGGGGCCAGCAGGCTCTCCACACAGGAGGGGCTGCAGCGCCAGCCAGGGCACACCGCAGGCGCTGATGGAATAGACAGCTGCCCGGCCTTGGCCGCTGTGCACCCACCTCAGGGGAGTCAGTGCTCAGAACAGACCCCGGGCCAGCCCAGGTGAATTCCAATCCCCGCTCTGCCACGTAAGCACTGCGTGATCCTAAGTCACCCTGTGCCTTAGTTTCCCACAAGCCAATTCAGACCAAGACCCCCACGGAGTGGCTGAGGCCGTGGCACGGCAATGTGGGTACGTGGCATGGGTGGGCACGACACAAGAGCCTCCTGTGGCACTCACCGTGCTGCACCCGAGTTCGAACGGCAGCCACGGGCACGTTATAGATGCGCTCAAGGTAATTCCTGAGGTCCACCCTTGTCATCCTGGGACAAAGGAAAAAGAAAAGGGCGTCTCAACCAGGCCAAGCTAAAAACACTGTCCCAGACAAGCTCCCAAGGGTGAGAGTTCGACAGACCAAGGCCCACAGGGGCAGGGAGGAGGGCTGGGGGCATCGGTGGCACCAGCGGGGACAGGCAGCCCCAGCAACACCAGTGCTGCTGGCCGCAAGGCTCCCTGCTCCAGGCACACCAGCACGGGGTGGCAGCGGCACAGACCCCGGGAGCAGAAGCACTGCCCCGCCAGCCCCTGGCCTGCCCACAAGGCCCCCTGCTTCAGACAAGTGCCTGTGAGAGGAGGTGACAGTTTCTGCACGCCCCTGGCTGCCAGGCACCCCACCTTGTCTGCCCTGGGGCCCCTCGGCAGCATCAGGGTTAGGCCTGCTCTGCGGCGGACGGTGCTCTGCGGTTCTAGGAAGGAAGCACCTTCTGGAAAGGCCTGCCTGGGATTTGGTGGGTGAACTGCACATTTCCTCTACTGGAGAACCCCATGGGCACTGTCAACCCCGCTCTGGGCCTCTGCGGGCTGCACAGTCCTGCCCTCTGCCCCCAGGGGAGCTCATGCTGCTGCCCCTCCTGGCTCCCCTCGACCCTGAGCTGGGGACCTGCGATCTTAATGGCTTCAGAGCAGCACCCCTTGAAGGGACCATGCATTTCTTCGAAGGTCAAGGAGGCTCTTCTAAGCGGTTCTGCACATCACGGACTGCTCCCCACCCAGCCTCCCAGGGCATTTTTCCTAAAAAGATGTTGCAAGAACTCAACAGAAGTCACGAGCACAGAGGTCCAAATTTTAAGGCTTCCAGTGAGCCCTGCCCAGTCAGAGGACGGGTGTACGTGCCTGGCGGGCTCCGCAGCTACGGGCACGCCATCAACACTGGCTGGACAGGGCCGCCCCAGGTGCCTGCGCAGCAGGGTGAGCGCCAGCACGTGAGCGGAGCTATTTAATTAGGCCGCGGCCCCGCACCCCCCCACCCCAAGGCCGTGCCCCTAACCCAGCCGGAACCCTCCCGGGCCTACTCCATGGGGATCCGGAACTGCACGGTGTCCTCGGGCTGGGCTGTGCCGGGCCGCACCAGCTGAATGAAGAAGTTGGTTCGGAACACTCGGAGTTGTGGGCCACCCAACTGGTACAGGGGGTACCTGTACAGAAGAGATTGGGTCCATGTCATACATGTAGGCCATGGCAGCCCGAGAGACGAACCCTGCAGACCCCGCTGTGTCCACTCACAGCAGGGGTGGGCAGGAAAGGGGGTAGCTATCTGCAGATCACCACCCAAGGACACAGAGGTCTCCACAGCCCCTTTCTCACATGGGCCCGCCCAGGTGGACGGCCAGTCCCTAGCATCGACTCAGGAGGCATGGGCTGTCGACCCCCAAGGCCAGACTTTAGAAAGGAACAATGAACAAGTCAAGAATCAGAAGCCAAGAGACAGCATCCCCCCAAATAAGCTGGTGGAAGGCTCAAAGATGTGTGTCGGGGGACTGATACCCCTGGGAGAGCAGCCCCCACACAGCGGGCCCACCCTCCTACTGCTCAGGTGAAGTAGAGTGGAGAGGACCAGCCGTGGGACAGGAAGCCAGCTCTGCACGCTCCAGCGGCGGCAGGCCCCAGCTCCTCGGGGAACGGAGCATGCAGGCTAAGCAGGCTCGGGCTCCTGGGGGATGGTGTTGCCAACAGGCTTTGACCTGGTTCGCTAAATACGAGCCAACGGCATCACACCCCACCAGCCCGCTAAAAGCCAGCGGAGGCAGTTGGAGAGGTGCCAAGTGGCCACTGCAAACTAGACCAGCACTCCTCTTGGGCTGGTGGGCCAGGTGACAATCATGAAGAATCTCTAGCCAAGTGGTCACGCGCATTCTCCCAAGTCCAGCTGGGTGGGCAGGCAGCACCATCCCCGCCCCCCACCCCCTGCCACTGCCGGCACACCCTGGCTCTATCTGGGCCTCAGAGCTGGGGGGAGGAGGGGCACAGGAGAAACGGGGCTACAGGGTCTCGGGAGATGTAGGTTCTGAGAGCCCACGTGCAGGTCTGGGTGGAGAGGGAACAAGGGGGCTGTTTAGGGGTCTCTGGTGACCAATCTGAGGCCCTCAACTTGGGGGGCACCCAGCATCAAGTTAGAGAGGGCTCCGTGAAGCCAGCACTGCCCCAGGCCTCATGTGAATCTCATGTTGGCCTCTGCTTGTTTAGGGACGATGAGGAGGAAGTGAGGGGCAGAGGCCTCGGCTGGGGTGTTCCTCAAGGGCCAACAGTGGTGGACAGGGCTGAGCCTCTGGGCCTGGGGCCTGGCAGGGGCCAGGAGCTGCTGGGGGCTCTCAAAGGCAAGGTGAGTACAGCAAAACCAAATCGCTAATAACATCCACCTCAGGCCTCCTGATGACTACACTGACACATGGCAGCCTGGTGGCTGGCCAGTGGGGCCGAGTCTTCACTCCCCAAACCCCAGCACAGCCTCCTCTTGGGCATGGCCTTGGCCTTCCAAGCCTCGGAGCACAACCTTCAGGGGTAGGCTCTGGGAGTGGAGGGGCCTGACTTGTTTTACCCACAGTTTCGGCTATCCATGGCCACCCCAGGGGCTCACACATTCCCTCTGGTGACCAGCCGTGGGATTGCAGGTGGGTAGAAAGCCTGAGGACTCCCAGAAAACGGTGGGAAAAGGGGTACATCAGCTCCCAGGACATTCATTTTCGAGCCTCCAGGCTTGAGGCCTGAAGGGCACACTTCACTAAGGGTCTGAAGGGCCTGAGGTGACAGGCTGGCAGGGGTTGGGCGGTGACTATTCACTGTCCTCGTTCCCACAGGCAAAGGGAACTTCAGGCTGCAGCCCAGGCTCTGTCTGCATGTGGGGCCTGCAGATCTGGAACAATCCACACGTCCGACACCCTGGGCCCAGGACAGGGCTCCAAGGGCTCTCTGTAGGACTCAGCACCCTTGTGGGCCCAGCAGCCCTCAGTTCTCTCTGTCCCACTCACCTGGGACACTCCCCACACTATTTCACAAGCACCTCCACCGTAACCTTTCTCGAGCAGAACGCTGCACTCACTTCTTCCTCAAAACACACAAAGCTGGCTCACTGCCACCAGCCTGCCTCCCCACAGCCCCACGGGTGACGCAGCCAGGATCCCACCCTTTCAGCACCCCCACCCCAGCTGCATCCCATCCACAGCAAGTCAAGTCAGCACGCCCTCCAAGACCTCCCTGGCAACCGGAGAGTCGTGCACAGTCCCCGCCGCCTCCAGGGCAGCCACGCCTCATCCCAGTTTCCAGCGGCCCACCACCCTTGGCCCTTCAGGAACACCCCACCCTGGTCGTCTGACCCTCACTTCCTCATTCTCCCGACAGGCGAAGGCCCAGCGTGGAATTCACGTGAGGCTCAGGACGTCTCATGAGACCCCCTCTTCCTTGGCACTGGGTGCACCCTAAGGTCACGGCCCCGTGCAACACGGGTCCCAGATGTCTGCTGAAGGAAGCCTCGTCCACTCGGGGTCCCACCTGCCACCCTCCCCTCTCTCCCCAGCTATGTGCAGGGGCCCCCAGAGCCGCACCAGGGCCGCTTGACCCTCTCTCTCCAAAAACACCGATTACTGTTCTCCGAAACCACCCGGAGCCCACATCTATTGATCACGCCTGAGCCATTCGTTCACCAAGAAACATGTAGGGTTTCCTGCTTCAACTGGGGAGGCCGAAGTGGGGCAGGACAGCGCCCTGATTCCCCTCCTCTACCAGAATCCAGAAAAAATGCAGAGTGGGCATGGGAGGCCTGGGCTGAGCAGAACCGGGTCTCCAGCCCTGCCTGCCCCAAAGCCCTGCGGGCTGCGGTCAGCTGCTCTTTCCCACTCGAACCCCATCTGGACTCCCAGATTCTCCGCCTCAGGCCGCACCCGCGTCAGGTGGGGGCCGTCCGGGCCTCCACGCCTGGATACCGCAGCCACTCCCGGGCCACCCTCCCCGTCCCCCCGCGGGGACATCGCGACCTCCAGGGCTTTGGCTCGGACCCTTAGTACCCTGGCTGCCCAAACCCGGCGGGGGCCTCCTCCGCCACCCGCCTCGCGTGCCCCAAGCCATGAGGGGGGTCTCGGGGGACCCTGCCTCGCCAGGGCCAGGAGGGGGCCCAGGGACGCCCAGCCCTCTCCCTGGAGCCCGCGCGCCCTGTGGGGTCCATCTGCTTGTGACACTGAGGGGCGCCCCACGGCGGGGGGCGACGACCCCTACTCACAGCACGTTCCGTGCCATGGCGGCTGCGGGCGCTTCCGGGGCTCGCGAGGCGGAAGGAGCAGCGCGCCCGCCCCCGCCCAGCCGCCGCCTGGCACAGCGCCCCCTCGCTTCCGGAGGCCGCACCGCCCGCCCCGCACGCGCCCGCATCGCCCGCATCACCCGCACCACCCGCCCGCACCGCCCCCAGCCCCGCCCCCAGCCCCAAGCCCGCCCCGCCCCGCGCCGCGCCGCCTGCTCCTTCTCCCCGCCCCCCGCCTGTCCCGCACCCCACGTCCCACCCCGCACCGCACACGCACCCCGCCTCGACCCCCACTCCCCACTCCCCGCGCCGCAGGCTCCACAAGACGCGGAGCCGCGGCCCACCCTCCCCGTCCCGCCCCGCACTCCCGCCCCACAGCCTGAAGCCCGGGCCGGCGCCTCCGCGGCTCGCGCCCCGCCCACGCCCACGCCCACGCCCACGCCCGCGCCCTCCCCAGCTCCAGAGGCCTTCGCGGCCGTCGTGCTCTTTCCGTCCTGTCCGCCCAGCCTCCCAGGACCCCGGCCCGCGGGCGCCTCCCACACCCGTGCCCCTTCGCCCCCACACCCGCGCCCCCGCCCCCCACACCCGTGCCCCGGTCCCCCCACACCCGGGTTGCGGCCCCCCACAACCCGGTTCCGGGCCCTTGGCACCAGCAGGCCCCGCCGAGGGGGGCCCACCGGGCCGGGCTTGGTGCTGCAAACGGCCTGTAACCGGGGTGTTGGGGGCCCAACCCGGGGTGTGGGGGGACTGGGGCCGGGTGGTGGGGGGGGGGGCCGCGGGTGTGGGGGCCGGGGTCGCGGGTGTGGGGGGCGGGGGCGCGGGTATGGGGGCGAAGGGGCACGGGTTGGGGGTCGGGGGCACGGGTGTGGGGGTCGGGGGCACGGGTGTGGGGGCAGGGGCACGGGTGTGGGAGGCCGGGGCACGGGTGTGGGGGGTCGGGGGCACGGGTGTAGGGGCGAAGGGGCACGGGTTGGGGGGGCGAAGGGGCACGGGTGTGGGGGCAGGGGCACGGGTGTGGGGGGCGGGGGCGCGGGTGTGGGGGGCGGGGGCGCGGGTGTGGGGGCGAAGGGGCACGGGTGTGGGAGGCGCCCGCGGGC